>JAEUBB010000319.1:0-43470 GCA_018257885.1 Parmelia sp. 050094
GAAGGGGGCCGCGAGGAGGAGGGGGAGGAGGCTTGGGAGGTGGATTGCTGGCTTAGGCGGGAGGTGGTGGGGGTGGGCTTCTTGGGGTCCGGGTCGTTGTCCGGGTCGGGATGGTGCGGTGGGGAAAGGGTGGCTAGGGGCCAGATGGTTGGGGTTGGCTCGTCGAAAATCGTTCGGCGGCGGTTGGGGTGGAGGGAGGAGGGCCGGCGGGAGCTGGGCTTGCGGGTCGGTGTGTCGGGTTCTGGGTCCGGGGTGCGGTCTTCTTCTCTGTAGAGGTTCATCATGAATTGGGTGGGGGAGAATGGGCTGTTGCTGTTCGTGATTTGGGAATTCAGTTTGTGAAGGCCAAGACTTGTCTGGAGGGCGAAGTCGAAATCTTGTCGCGATGGGGGGCGGAATGCTGTTTGCTTGGATCTTGTTTCCGGATTTTGATTGCGGGAGTGTGGATCTCCTTGAGGCCGCCCGTTTTGCTTTTCGATGGCTGAGGGCGTTGCTGCTGATGGTATCGTTGCTGGTACGTTGGAGATGCGGATGCGGGTTAGACGCTCATCTCCATCCACTTTGCCGTTTGGCGCTGGAGACTTGGCTGCTGTCGGCGACTCGATGTCCCATTCTATTAGATGGCTGGTTGCGATGGAACGCGGTCGCTTGTCCCATGGGCTCGGAATCGGACTACCGTCATGGCCAGAAATCTCGTGCAATGTCGATGTGGATGCACGCTTGCTTTTCGTGTCGTCGTGAATGGTGAAGTCCGTCGCGTGACAGAGAGGCGATGATGGAGAAATGCCGCGTTTGCTTTTCCTTTTCTCCGTACTTCTGGGGATGGTGACTCTCGACCTTGAATGTGTGCTTGATGGATCTTTGGCTAGAGAGGCTCTCGACTCGGCTCGTGATGGCCCGTGCAGAGACATTGATAGAGATAGTCCGCTACTTTTGCTCCTAGGTAGACTTTCCTGTATACTGGCACGAAAGGAACGCTGTGTGTTTAGTTGTGGCCGGAATAACATCTGTTTTGCAGGTCCAGCAGGACTAGCTCTTCCTTCCTCATATGACGCTTCCCACGCTACATGACTACCGTTATATTTTCCGTCTCCTTTAGCCGTCGAAGTAGATATTGAAGGTGAAGCGAGTGTGATGGACGTGAAATCCGTCCCAGTTTGCGAAAAAGCTTTGGACCAGCCTTCATCAAGTATGGAGGTTTGTTCGCTGAATAGACTAGCGCCAGATACTCGCCTTACACTTAAATCTGGGCTTTTTATTGTTGATAATCTCTTTGACGTGAGCTCGAATGGTAACGGCGGTAATGGTTGTGGAGGAGCGAGTCCGGGATCTTGAGTGTACATACTTTTCGACCTTGGAAATTGCGACATTCTCCTCGACGCTCTTGGCTCGGTCTTGCTTCCATCCGCCAGTACATCAATCATGCCGTATGAACTACTGCGCTGTTGTCCGTGAAACAGCGGTTTGGGTGTAAGATCTGTAGACGATGAGGCGTTTGGGACATCACCGTCTTCCCCATTGAGATCCAGACTGCCATTCGATCTTATTGCATCTTTTTGCCGTATCCCTACCGCATTAATGGTATCTTTGCGAGGCGGTGAAGGACCGGCGTTCTTTGACCTCTCAGTCACTGGAGTCAGCGTCGACAAGGGCATCTTGACCAAAGGTGTACCGTCCGCACGCGTCATTCGACGAGGTAACGGCCAAGTTTGTTGCGGTGTAGTCGGCTCGTGACCATTTCGATTGTTCGTTCGTGCTTTTGGAATGTACGCGCGCCGGGGTATACTTTCACGCGATGCCATAGGTGTGTATACACTGTTGCGGCTAAAGGGTGTTTGCGACGAGTGGCGTACAGAAGCTCGAGTGCCAGGCATGCGCGCCACGTCTTCATCTGTAATGCTCATGATTGCGCTGGGACTGGTGTGGAAGCCGCCAACACGTCGCTCGCCTGCTGAGTTGATTTGTGAGAGGTGGCGTTTGTGATTATATCGTAGGCCAAGGACCACGAGGACAACAGTGAGGGCCGTCAAGCCAACAGCGCCAGCGATAATTCCGACGAGTAAACCTAGACTTATCGCCATGGCGCGTCGAAGTTTTTGTGAGAGGACTGGAGAGAATCACGTCGATGTCGGTGGATCTAGTCGGTAGCTTCTTCACAGCTCTCATCACCGCGAGAGCTCCATGTTACAGTAAAGCAAGAGTATAACGTTCAGAGTAAGTTGCGCAACAATGACGAGAAGTAATTGATGCAAGTACAAACGGGGAGAAGTTGAAAGTAAAAGGTTTTTTAAATTTTGAGCAAGGGACCTGAGCCCTTGAGTATGCGGAATGTCAACAACGCGTTCGAGTTGGGTGACTTGAAAAACACAAACATCACAATACTCATCCAAAGGGTGTCGCACTGATTGCCTATGCGTCTCCATCCTTCGACGTGTCTTGAGTGGAAACGTTATTTGTACCTTACCATAAGCAATTTTTTACAAGGACATATCAATATTCTGCCTTTGTGTGGCTGGACCATGTGCCTAGTGAATACTGAATCGAAATGTACTGTTCTAAGTCATTCTCGCGCTCAACCTATAATAAAGGGTCGTGGCTTCCAATCTTTAGGCCGCCTTGCAATTGAGGCCAGAAGTAAGAACGAAAAGGTATTGGTGGTTCTTTCTGTTAGTTCTTTCTGTTAGAGATTCAACATTGGGCCATGCGTTGCCGAGCCAGAAGACAATAACCTTGAATAAGTCAGCCTTCCAGAGTCGCTTCTGGCTCAGCATTGGATGCAAAGGGTATTCTCTATCATATTATACCGTGCAAGAATAATTACATTTTCCAGGATTTTGGCGGCGTGACCTGTGGTTCCCTAACGTTCTGTCATAGGATATTCCGCTCGGTTTGTGACGGGGTTGGCAAACAACAACAGAGATCGCCAGCTAATATCCCCTAGACATATAGGCACATCGCTTGAAGAGTCTGAAATATTCTTAATTGACAGCCCCTTATCCTCTCAGTCATGTCTCTCCCTGCGAATGACAAAGATCAACTTCCCACAATCATCGAGGATGATTTGCAAGCCTATGAGGACGAGGATTATGACTTCGACGAAGAAGCAGGATGGAGCGATGAAGAAGAAGTCCCTGCGAATGACAAAGATCAACTTCCCACAATCTTTGAGGATTATGACTTCGACGAAGATGCAGAATGGAGCGATAAAGAAGAAGGAAAAGTGTACAAGATCGTCGAAAAGTACAGCTTTGTCTGGTCTGAATACTCCGGACCCAGGGGAGCAGGCGATGAAGGTTATCAGGGAGGATCGATTGTCATCTCTGGACCTGCAGACCTAAATCAAGTGGATAAGCCCATTCGATGCACCGCTGATTTTAATTGGCACCGTTACAGTGCACAACTCACCTGCATCTACCACCCTGAGACCCAGACCTGTACGGAATTCAAGACAAAGAGGAAGACTTTGGGTGGAGGCATGGAAGCCTTCAAAAGCATCGCAGTCCGTATGTGGCAAGAACTTTGGAGCATGGATACGGGAGAATGGATCAGAGAGGAAAAGGAGGTCAAGGATGACAGAGAGCATTTGTTCCTCTTTGTGCTGATGCATACGGGCTTTTCAGGAGGAACAAGTGCCATTGCATGTGTGTATGGGAAGAAGGTGGTCGAGGACGGAGGCCAAGACGATTTTGTCCTGACAGAAGGAGAAAAGGAGAGGTTGGGCTTGCCAAGAATCGCGAAGAGGAAGCACTGAATAGAGACATCTGAGACGCAGTTGATAGCAGAAATTATGATGCGTCTCGCAGGCAGGCCATATCTTTTCTCGATGAGACCTTGAGGCTTGACACATGCAGGGTGAAGGTTTCAGCAGCCCTAGAGTAACCATCTGGAAAGCGACTGGAAGTCCAGCGACGATATGCGGATGTCGTCCAATTTATAGGTGAGATTCTATCGCTAGATGATGGTGATGTCGACGTTATGTCATCAGCCGAGGTCAAATACCAGCCAATCAGAAACAGAACCAAGTGGGGTCCCCTCTGAATGCACTTGCTTTGAAATGCGACATTTTGATCCCTTGGCTCTTTTAAACAGCCTACCTTACCGCTATATCATTGGTTTGGAGCTTTCATAAGCTATCATATTGATCAGAGTCCGTGCTAGATTTGCTTGCCGCGGAAATACCTTGATCCAGTAGAAGTAGATGAAGGTCGAAAACCCTACTCAGTAAGTAGATGAAGGTCGAAAAACCTACCACTTCGTCTCTTCTGGCTTACTTCTTCTTCTCAACCACCCTAGTCCTCGCGATATATCTAGGTAATAATCGAAACCATCTTGCCAGACCCTCGGAAACTATTCCTACTCCGATCACCATGGGAGGAGAAAAATTGCCCGCCATGGACGGTGGGAACTTCAACCACCACAACACCGTGGCGCCAAAGGAAGAGAAAGTCTTTCCCCTATTCAACAACACGGGCAAGACTGCTATTGTCTCAGGGGCTGGTGCCGGGATTGGCTTGGCCGTTGCCCAGGCTTTGGCCGAATCCGGTGCCAATGTAGCCATCTGGTATCATGGCAACAAGAAGGCTCTGGACCGGGCCAGAGACATCGAGAAAGAGTATGGTGTTAAATGTATGGAAGCACGATGGCAACGTAGAGATACGCACTGACCCTGTTGCTTAGGCCGAGCATACCAAGTAGATGTTCGAAGCCAAGAGCACGTCAAAGAAGTAGTTGATGAGATTGTGAAAGAATTCAGTGGCCGACTCGATATTTTCGTTGCCAATGCTGGCATCCCATGGTCTCAAGGCAGCTTTCTTGACGGAGAGATTCAGCACTACAAGAATGTTATGTCCACCGACATGGACAGCGTGTATTACTGTGCATATGCCGCTGGCCTTCATTGGAGACGCCAAAAGATGGAGGGCACGGATTTGAACGGCAAGAGGCTGGAGAATTTCAAGCTCGGAAGTTTTATTGCTACCGCGAGCATGAGCGGGCATATAGTGAACATCCCTCAATTGCAGGCCGCTTACAATTCAGCCAAAGCTGCAGTCATTCAATTCGGTAGACTTTTCTCCCTTGAGGACCAATGCGATAGGGATGCTAACTTTTACGTACAGTCAAATCGATAGCTATTGATATGGTGCAATTTGCCCGCGCCAATACTGTCTGCCCTGGCTACATGGCTACGGAGATATCTGACTTTGTTCCAATAGAGACAAAGAACATTTGGAGAGATAAGATACCCATGGGGTGAGTGCCTTGGTTTTAGCTCTTTTTGGCAGGGACTGACATTTTGTGTAGACGTGAAGGTGAAGCACATGAGCTCAAGGGAGCATTCCTGTACCTGGCTTCCGATATTTCTAGCTATACGACTGGCAGCGACATCATCGTTGACGGTGGATATTCGATAGTATAGTAATCCGTTGGAGAATCCGCATAAAGTCATCTCATTCGTGGAGCTTCAAATCTACGCCTGCCTGTCAACGTGCCGATAAGTACACCTGCTGCCTCAAAGCCCCCTCCTCAGCAAGGGTCGTTTGTTCTGTTTGAAGGCGTTCTAGTAAGGAGCCTTACCTCGGCGGCCACTGGTTTCTTCTGTGTTGAATAATTGAGAATTGAGGATGATTCCTTTGATACCGCAGGATGGCACTCCAGCAGCGTATCGAGTGGGGTCTGTTGGAAAACCAGGAATTTGTTGGTTTCTTTTTTGTGTTACTTGCCCCTGCTCTAGGAGCCTTGTCCAAATACTCCGCAAAAAGCAATGTCTAGAAACATGCCTAGGGTGTTGAGCAAAGACTTGTTCAGACCGTTCCAGATTACGAATCAGCTACCTCATGATTACGAGTCCAACGAATTGATGGAGGCGTGGACATGCAGTGCTGCCCTTTGCCAGAAGATGGCGTGGGGACAAGTAGATAAGGTAACTCTAGACTTTCCCACTATCGCTGGACATTTGTGCATGGTATTTCATGCCAAGTTCTGGTTGGTAGAGTTCAAGTAGTTCGCGTTGGCTGCAGTAGATAGCTTCAACCTGCATAAAGACCCAGAACGCCAGAGACCGTTTCCTCAACGGCTATCATCATGGGAAAAGTATATATGCTCCATGGTCCATCCTCAACAAGCAGTCCTCTTGGACTATACCTGCAGCGTATTCCCAAAAGATTTCATCCCTGCATTCGGGCCCAGCGTCTGACATCAGCCGACAGATCCTGACCTCACTGACCATTGCGGTTTAGAGTGGTGCTATTATTAAGAAACCAATAGACTTTCGTATTGCTAGAGCAGAGCTCTCGTTCGCCACCAAAGTCTACAGGAAAGAAAGACTTCTTAGTCATTGTTGTTGAGAAAGACGAACAAGGCGCTGGTGGGAGATCCGGTGAAGCTTGAGCTGAGCTCGCTTCCTGGCGACGAAAAATATACTTAGGTGGAGGAAATTCTCATTCCTTTGAATTTACCGAATCTGCATTATATGACATTTCATAAGAGTACATGGTTGACCGAGGATCCAAATTCAGAGAACGGTCAAAGGAAGCAGACCCAACAACCGACCGCCTACCCCAGCCATCCTTGTTCATCACACTAGCTAAACCAACGCCTTGACCATCCTCCATTTCCACCCCACCGACAGCTTCTCATCATTCCATATCACTCAACGAGATGACCATGGTAGACCTCCGACCACAGGACCCGTATCAACTACCTCACAGGAAACCTCTACCTCCAGGTCCAGACTTCTCCAAGCGGACAGATCTCCGACCATTGACCAAGATTGTCCCTGACATCGGCTTGTCTTCTCCACGGCAACCACCTCCGACTCCAGCCTTCTCCTCCTACACTCGCAATGGCCCGAAGCCGCCATCTACCTCCTCTCCCTCATCACAACAGTATCCTGACACAATAGCCAAATCGCGGCGCACCCCCTCCCAATCAACTACATCCACGTCACACTCGAATACGGGCTATCCGCCTTCCCGGACTCCGTCCAATGTCTCTTCTGTCCTCAGCCGGAATGCTTCGACACGCTCTGGCGCCTCGACTACACCCGGCAGCTATGTGGCATTGATGCGAAAGCAAAAAGCCACCGTTTGGTGCGATCGAGCTCAACATGAAGATCCGCGGATAGCGGCGCAACACAAGGCCGCAAAGATACGGGCAGCGAGGGAAATAGATGGAAAAGGGCAATCCGAGGGCCGCACGAGTACAAGTAACAGTATGGGCAGTGGCAGCTTGGGTGTCAGGAGCAAGATCAGGCATCATGGCCTGCCGAGAACTTCAGGATACAATGGCGCCAACACAGTGGGCGTAGGTGTTCCGATGAGACTGAGCGCTAATGAGGTGGGCGATGATGGGTATCAGTACGACGATACGGATAGTGGGAGACGCATCAGTGGAAGGATCTCGGGCGATAATAGGTGGCTGAGCGTCGACCAGCAACAACGCGGGAGCAGGTACAGTCAAGGCAGTACACCTACGGAGAGCGGGCAAGGAAGCAGTCCTAATGACGATATACCGGAAATGGCAGAGACGGAGGAGACGCCTGTGCCTGGAAACAAACAGCAGCAGGGTGACGACTATTTCACCCACAGCTCTGGCAAGGGTGGTAGTGGAGGCTCGAGTGAACGTGAGAATAGTTTCGGGAACGTGGGACAGTTGCAGGCGCCAAAGGCAGAGAAGGAGAGTAAGACGATTGATGATTTGAGGAGGAGAGGGAGTGTGGATGAGAGGGCCAACACGATGACCTATATGGGTGGAGGAAGGCTGTTCGTTGCTAATCCTGATTTGAGTGACTGATGGGAATTGAAGGCTCGCTTTTTGGCATGGAATGGGACAGCATTGTTATTGCATCGACGTGGTCAATCGCCCGTCTTTGGATCCTCTGGAAAGGACTGATAGGACATCTCGAGTTTTTATCCGAGCTAATATACCATATTTAACGCTTTAGCTCATTCGATCTCTTCTGATCAAGACGCAACTCCTCTCTATACGTCCAAAGCACTACGTATCATTGCATTGTAGGATTTGGCGCTAATGCCGCGCCGACTCGCGTAGTTCCTGCAGGTCACGGCAGCATCTACCTCCCAGGATGCTGACAGTGTGAACATGGTGTTTGAAGATCGTAGTGGCCTATATATGCGCCGGTTTCGCACGAAAAATGACGAAGACCAGGCAGACAGTGCTCAATGGCAGCGCGAATAAACCCGAGAAGCATCTGAAGGACACAATCAGTAATACGGAATTCACTGACATCCAGCGATGGCGGCTCTTGGACGAAGCAGGCCGACAGACATGGCATTACCTGGAGACTGACGAAGAGGTCAAAGCCTGGCCGCAAAGTTCGGCTGACAGGTATCATCTGGGTCTTCCTCTTGTCAGATTCATCCCAACTCCTCGCTCTATCCAATGGCATTGACAAGTCAATCCTAGGATCTACCGGAACTCCAAACACCGAAAACACCCATATCCTCCATCCAAAATGCTCTCTCCTTCTTCTCCCGCCTGCAACTCCCCCCCGGCAACTGGGCCTGCGAATACGGCGGCCCCATGTTCCTCCTCCCCGGCATCGTCTTCGCTTGGTACGTTACTCAAACGCCGATACCGACACCCATCGCCCTGGAGATGAAACGCTATCTCTTTACCAGACAGAATCCAGATGATGGGGGGTGGGGCTTGCATATTGAAGGGGAGAGCACGGCGTATGGAACGACGATGACTTATGTTGTGCTGCGACTACTAGGGGCGAGTGAAGAGGATAAAAGGATGGTGAAGGCGAGAGGGATGCTACATCAATTGGGAGGAGCAGTGACGGGACCACATTGGTCGAAGTTCTGGCTGGCAGTTTTGGGGATTATGGAGTGGGAGGCGGTAAATCCTGTACCTCCAGAGCTGTGGTATGACGAGAAATGGGCCAATTCATTGGTATGAATCCGGCTGATCTGTGACTGCAGGCTTCTCCCTGACTGGGTACCTATTGCTCCTTGGCGTTGGTGGATACACATGCGCATGGTATTCTTGCCCATGTCCTACATCTACTCCAAGAGATTTGTCACCCCTCAGACCCCTTTAATCCGCCAGATTCGGGAAGAGATCTACACGCAAAGCTATTCCTCTATCAAGTTCTCGTCACATCGTAACAGCATATCTCCACGAGACAACTACCACCCGAAATCATGGATCCTCACCCTAATCAATTGGATTCTGGTTTACATCTGGAATCCATATCTTAGAACAGATAACATCAAAAGGCGAGCAGAAGACTGGTCGTTCGACTTGATTCACCGCGAAGACGAGAACACTGATTACGCTGATCTCGCTCCTGTCAGTGCTCCAATGAATTTTGTTGCCTGCTTCATCCATGACGGTCCAGATAGCTATTCCGTAAAACGCCACCGTGAGCGCTTGCCAGAGTTCCTCTGGATGAAACATGAAGGCATGCTCGTCAACGGCACTAACGGAGTGCAAACCTGGGACACGTCGTGGCTTATTCAAGCAGTCCACGAAGCTGGACTGGCTACTGACCCAAAGTGGAAGCCAATGCTGACAAGAGCTCTTGAATTCCTCGAAGATCAGCAAATCAGAGAAAATTGCAAAGAACAGGATGTCTGTTACCGACAGCAGCGCAAGGGTGCTTGGGCCTTCAGTACGAAATTGCAGGGCTACACAGTCAGCGACACCACAAGTGAAGCACTGAAAGCCGTCATGATGCTCCAGCACACGCCTGGCTATCAAACCCTGGTCTCCAACGACCGCCTTAAAAATGCAATCGACACCCTCCTAACCATGCAGAACGCGTCCGGAGGATTCGCCTCATACGAACCCACCCGCGGCTCCGAGCACCTGGAATACCTCAACGCAGCCGAAGTCTTCGGCAGAATCATGGTCGAATACGACTACCCCGAATGCAGCACCGCCGTCGTCACCGCCCTCCGCCTCTTCTCAAAGCACAATCCCGACTACCGGACAGCAGACATCGCAAAAGCCCTCGACGGCGCCCTCAAATACATCCGTAACGCGCAGCGCAAGGACGGCTCCTGGTACGGCAGCTGGGGCATCTGCTTCACGTACGCCGGCATGTTTGCCCTCGAATCCCTCGCCTCGGTCGGCGAAACATACGCCAACAGCCCGCACGTGAAGAAAGCGTGTGCGTTCCTCCTCGGCAAGCAGAGAGATGACGGCGGCTGGGGCGAGAGCTACAAAAGTTGCGAAACGGCCGCGTATGTCCAGCGCGAGAGCCAGATTGTCATGACCAGCTGGGCCATCATCGCGCTCTTGGCGGCGGAGTATCCGGACAGAGAGCCTGTGGTGAGAGCGGTCAGGCTGATTATGCAGCGGCAGAGGGGCAATGGGGAGTGGAAGCAGGAGGGCATCGAGGGGGTGTTTAACAAGAGCGTCATGATTTCGTATCCGAATTACAAGTTTGTGTTTCCGATTAAGGCGCTGGGGATGTTTGCGAGGAGGTACGGGGATCTGGAATTGATGTGATGGGGATGGGAGGTTTGTCTAAAGTTGCTGATGGGGGACGTATATGTGTTTGTTGTGTGGAGACGGCATGAATCACGCGTCTTTTCTTTCTCCAAAAGAGTGAGCAGGTAGGCAAGGTACTATGTCTTGATGTGTTGTGTCGTCAGTGCACCGGCCGTCAAGCTTTCTGTGAACCAGCACAGATGGTCGATCTAGCATGCGGAAGATTTGGCACGGCACAGGGCTTTCTATACAGTCTTCTCTAATTATGTCGCGCGGCTGCATCGTTGGAGCACGCTGTGGGGGGAGGCGAGATACCCCATCGCTCCGAGTATCAGACTTACATGGAGCGTTGCAGGCGAGATGACGTCGTAACTACGTGTCTCGCAGCGTCATGCCCAAAGATATGAACCAATCATCTATGCGGAAAGTCTCTAGCGACAGCGTAACTTGGGTTCCTGGACGCTATTGACCGGTGACTTTCACCACGATCCAGGACGTAATCTTGGCTCTCCATCTTTTTCAACTACACAACAGAAACACAAACGCAAGATTGAGCTTCACATTACTACTGTTAGCTTATGCAGAAAACGCTGCAATCCTTGGCAATAAGAAAATCGCCGCACACCCATAAATCATACTTTAATCCCTTATAAAATGGGTTCACCGTACTTTTAGAATATTAACTCTATATTAAAGCTGTTAAGTAATGTTTACCCTACAATTTGATGTTAAGATTAAAGATTTTAAGTAACTTGAAAAGTTATCTATTTCTAGGTATATTAGACCTCTATTATCTTATATTGTAGAAACGCGGTAAGAATATCTTAATCTGGGGGTAAATTTTAGAGCAGAATGTAGAGATTACTTAGTATATGAAAAACTTAGTCTGAAACTACGTACTTCTCATTCTATTGAAGGTTGATGGGTGGTTGATAGGTGCGCGGGGTTTTTTTCTCTTGCCAAGGATTGCAGCGTTTTCTGCATACGCTAATGTTGGAATTTGCTGCAGCACACTCCACAAATGCGACAAACCACGTATCAGACTCGGCTATTTATTAGCCTCCCCCACACATTCTTTATAAAAAAATTAATCAATCCCTCATATTGTCCAACAACTACAACCTCTTCGCCGCCGACTTCTCCATAGCCTGTCGTAGAATCTGTCCCAGCACCTTGACCTGGAAATCGTCAGTACATCCACGCTCCTGCAGAGACAGCCGAGGTCACTTACGCGTGGCGGGACAACAATAGAAAAGTGATCGCCATCCATGGTGTGGATGTCAACATCTCCGACAAGCTTGTCCCAGCCATTCGGCCCAAAGTTGGTCCTCTTGGCATAGAACCACGACCTGAGCCCCGTGTCTGGGTCCTCCATGACGTTTCCAAAATACGGCGAATCCTCTTCCGTCATCTCGGGCTCTTGCGCTTTGCCGAAACCCTCTCGCTCCTTCAACCCCTGCTTGGCCCAGATGAGGCACGTGTGACCGGGCCTGTTGCTGGGGTCCATGGGTGCGGGTTTGTACACCATTAGAGCCTTGGTCGTCTGCAGAAGATGCTGCTTCGTTACCTTTGACACGGTCGAGGCCGCCTGCCCTGCGCGAGTCAGTCCCAGCACCAGTCCCGCCTCTTCGACGAGCTCCAGTGTCGGCTCTATCCCATCGGGCATTGGCTTTGGAACTCTCATGTCGATCAGTATTAGACCGAGCACCGTTTCTCCTTGATTCAGCAGTTGGCGTGCCACCTCATATGCGTAGACGGCACCGGCGGACCACCCTCCTACAATGTAAGGACCCTTCGGTTGAGTTTCTCGGAGAGCAATGAGATAAAGGCCAGCGACTTCTTCGACGCTGCAAGTGTACTTGGAGGGATCCGCGAGAAAAGGTGATTCAAGAGCGTAAATTTTGCCACCGGAAAGGAGAGGTGGAAGATGGATGTAGGCTGCCGCAGATCCTGCACCGTCTGCTATCAGGAACAGGGGTGTTGCTTTGGACATTGCACGTCCATGAACCAGAACAGATCGGCTAGTGAACGCGCTCAAGTCGACAGGGGCATGGATGGGTTTTTCTATAAAGGGGTCGATATTGACCGGATCAGCGAGAGTCTCGTCGCTCTTTACCTCTGGATCGGAACCCAATCCCTCAAGCAGAGCAGGTGTGGGGGGAGTTTGCGCTATATCGTCATTCTCAGACGTACTGAAGGGCGGGGATGGCGGTGCAGACATGGAGCCGGAAGTCTCATCTGCGGTGAATTCGTTCACCACATCTGCCACGGTGGGATGCACCTGAAAGAAAGACCCTGGCAGCTCAACCCCAATCATACGTTTGACAGCAGAGACAATTGCGATACTCATCAGTGAATCAACGCCAATATCTGCAAACGATATGGAGGGATCCATATCCTCTATGCTGTATCCAGTCTCTGAGGCCACAGCTGCGAGCACTGTCTCGATAATCTGTGATGGGCTTTCACTGGACACGCTCGTTATAGGCGGTGTGGACACGGAGCCGGAGATCTTATCTGCCGTGAATTCGTTTATTACATCTGCCACGGTGGGGTGATTCTGAAAGAAAGATCCTGGCAGCTCAAGCCCAATCATACGTTTGATAGCAGATACAATCGCGATACTCAGCAGCGAGTCGACCCCAATATCTGCAAAGAATACGGAGGGATCCATATCCTTTACGCTGTATCCAGTCTCTGAGGCCACAGTTGCGAGCACTGTTTCGACGATTTGTGATGCGGTTCCATTGGACACGCTCGTTACAGCTGTGCTTTTAAGACCGACGGATGATCCGGCCGTACTGCATGGTTCTTTCATGTCGGCGGGGAGCTTCTTTGCGTCTGATTTGGCTGGTATCTGTGATTTTCCCATAATAACTCTCAGGGTATCCTTGGTCATTCTTTGAAATGATATTCCTGCGCATACTGCCACTAGTCTCTGTTCTTGGAACACGTATACGTGACTTGAAGATACACCTTTCTTGTCCTCGGCTTGTATGCTCGAGAAAACAATATATTCTGTGTTTTGCCTGAGGGTTTCAAGAATTAATAGCTCTTTGAAGCCTGTCGCTATGTAGGCGATATCATCGGGCTTGGTCACATCGCCGTTCAATACGAAACCAGCCAGATGTACAATTGCATCAGTCCAGTACGGATTGTGGGTGAAAGTCCCCGCGTTCTGATTGGTTGTTAAGCGTACTGATGCGGCAGCGTCCTTGTGGCTGTTGTCCAGATAGACCTCCTCCATACTTTGGTAGGCAGCTTCATACTTGACCACGTTAGCGAAAAGATGGTAGACGATCGATTTCGGCAGTCGAAGTTGCTGTCCTGTCTTCGCAGAAACAACAAGAGAGTCTAGCTTTCCTTTTGCTTCTTTCAAGGAGTCGTGATGATTCGTTCGTAGCTGGGTCGCTTCACCAAGACGAACTGCACAAGAGCCATGTTCGTGGACAGAGGGCGAGCCTGATTCGCAAGAGTTGAACGACACCTTCACTAATTTGGACCCATGGTCCCAGGATGCGTTCACTTTGACTGTCAATTGGAGGATATCCTTACCAGAGGCGATCAAGGGGTGGGTAATCTCCAAGTCTTCAAGCACCATTGTGTGTAAGTTTATCTCTAAATTGGATCTTGCGAACAGGTATTTAGCTGCAGCGAAAGCCATGTCGCAGAAGACGCTTGCTGGGCATAGAGCAGTGCCATCCACGAGGTGGCCTTTGATTGTAGCCAGGAGCGTTGGTTCTGATAAGGCCGATGAGAATGTAGCAGTTATTCCATCTTCGGATTGCGTGGACTGCTGCAGGTGTTGAAGAGTGGTAGATGGTACAAAGGAGTCTGGTGTTGGCTTTGCGCGTACATCGAGTGGCGTATCAGACATGGAATTTTTGCTATAAGATGCCCAGTAATCCTTGAGGTCGAAGGCGTAAGAAGGAAGCTCAAGGAGTCTCAATGCGTTCGAGTATTCTTTATGGTACTCGGTCCAGTCGACCGTAATTGCTGACGTGTAAGCAGCTGAGAGCGCGTGAGAAACCGTTTTCCAGTTATCCTCGCTTGACTTTAGGATAGGAAGAAGAGATTTGGGTGCGGGGTTGAGCGTATTGCGGACCAGGTTGAGATTCACGGGGTCTGGGCCAACTTCAAACCAAATGGTGTTGGCATCAATGAGGCCCTTTTTTGCACAAGCCTGCAATGTACCCGCAAAGTTGACTGGCTCTCGGGCTTGTCGTGCAAGATATGCCGGTGAAAAGGTTCCCTTCTCCTTTACTATTGTACCGGCCATGAGCGTCGATGCCACTGGGATTGCCGGGTGCGCAAAGTTGAGTGCTTTCGCGCTGGATTCGAAGTCATGTAAGATGGGATCGACCTGGGAGGAATGAAATCCATATGGGATTTCAAGGAATGTCGTGCGAATTCTCCCAGACTGTATCTGATCTCTGAATGCGCGAAGATTGTTGATTGGACCACTGACAACAGTCTTGGTCGGCGAGTTGATGCAAGCGAGTTGGCAGGACTTGAATCGAGCTGTGGATAACGTGGGCTCCAGCTGCTCCACGGACGCTCCCACAGCCAGCATTGCATAAGCCCCTGACTCGCAACGTTCCTGTAAAAGAGAAGATCTTTTTCCTACCAAGTACAAGGTGTCGGTCACAGAAAGCACGCCAGATACACACATGGCAGCATACTCGCCAAGGCTATGTCCGATCAGGAGGCTCGGCCGAATGCCCCAAGACATCAACAAATCGGCCATGGCAATTTCAAGGAACGTTATTGCTAGCTGGATTTGTACTGTTGACTTCAAGGCTAAATCAGTGTCAGATTCTGTGAATATGTCGAGAACCTCGGGGAGACCGTAAGAATTGCAGATCTTTTGATATGATACGAGATTATTTCTGAACCGAGAGCAGCTTTCGACTAGTTGTTTTCCCATCCCAGGATATATGGAGCCTTGGCCAGTAAAGGTAAACACAACCACTGGCTCAGTCTTTGGGGACTCCACGAGCAAAGCAGGACTTTTCGACAAGTCTGCGCCAAGTTGTTGTACGAGATCATCTACTGTGCTGGTGTAGTAGGATCGTCTTTTGACATGATGCAAACGACGAGCAGTGGTTGTGTATGAAAGGTCTGAAAGCTTCATCTCAGGATGAACCTTGATGAAATCGTATAGCCGACGCTGGTTTCCAAGCAACGATTTGGAGGTTTGCGCAGAGCAGACGACGATGTGATACGGTCGAGGATCACGCCCTTTGTGAGCCTGAGGTGGCGGGGGATCTTCGATGATCAAACAAGTATTACCACCCTTTTAGTGGTTTGTAAGCATAGGATCATTCTTCAAATGTGAAACTTACGGAGGCGTCGAAGTTGTTCAGAAGTAATCTGCGTTTTCCATCGCCACCCAAAGGAGGTTCGAATGGTATGCATTGGTCTGCGATTCTGACATGCGTCTTTGATACCGGCGGAAACTTGTGGTTGATTTTGAAAGGCGTGCCTGGTTGAGGAGGGATCAACTTCTCCCGTAACATCATAATGGTCTTGATGAACGATGTTACTCCTGCTGCCTGAACATAAATGTAAGCGAGACGAGCAGTCAGTCTTTGGGTACTTACAGCTTCTCCATGACCGACGTTAGCCTTGACAGCGCCGACTATCAATGGGCTGTCTTTACTCCGCCCTTCTCCAAACACACTGACCACAGACTCCATTTCGATGTTGTCGCCCACCTGAGTACCCGTGCCATGCATCTCGACATAACCGACTTCCTGTGGAGATGTGCAGGCCTGTTCCAAGACCTTCTTGTAAAGGGCTGATTGCGTCTCGGCGTGCGGCTGAGTTATTGAGGCGGCTTTGGCGGAATGTGCGCGGGCCCATCCACTAATGACTCCTTGGATATCTACAGAGAGACTCTGAGTCAGTCAATCAGTTCGGTAAGAGAGCAGAGTGTTGTGGAATAGTCAATGGTGACTTCAGTAAGCGATACCTCTGAAGTCGAAGATTAGAGAAGAGTAGGCTTCGGACATAACACTTACTGTCGTTTCCTGCAATAGCATCCTCGAGCCGTTTCAGAACAACAACACCGATACCTTCTCCTCGACAGTAACCATCAGCGCTGTCTTGGAACGTCTTGCAGTTTCCAGTAGGAGAGAGAAAGCCCCCTTTGCTCAATCCTGCGAATGCTGGTGGAGCAGCTAGAATCGATCCTCCGCCGGCCACGGCGGTATCACAGTCACGGGCTAGTAACGCCGAACAAGCCAAGGCAATTGCTGTAGAGCTCGAAGCACAAGCGCTATCCAGACAATATGATGGCCCCTCCCACTTGAAGTGGTAGTTTATCCGACCTGAGGAGAACGCGCGCGTAACGCCGGGTATATAGTAGATATCGATACCTTGGCACTCATTCACATTTCTCCAGTCATCTGTAGCTTGACCAATATATGTTGATACTCTCTTGCTTGCTGTCGATGGGCTGTGTTGACCGTAACCAGCCATTTCAAGCGCTTCATAGCTAGACATTAAAATGAGCCTCTGAAGGGGATCCATTTGCAGTGCTTCCCGTGGAGAAATGTTAAAAAGGCGGTTGTCAAACAGCCCTGGGTTATCGAGAAAGCAACCAAACGGAGTTGAGGTCGTATTTTTGCCATTCCCGCTGGGATCGAGATGTTCGCCCAAGTCAAACCTTGATTTGGGTATCTGGAGCGAAGTCATTATGAAAGAATGGCTGATGTGAAATCGACTTCAAGTCACTTACTTCGCAATGCAAATCTTGAGCAAGCTGGAGTGATTTCCAAAACGCTTGTATGCTCTCGCTACCAGGAAATCTCCCAGACATGCCAACTACGGCGACAAGACCAGAGCCATCGCGGGTGGACTCATGGGGAATTGGATCTCCAGTGGAAGTAGTCACGTTGACATTCAGCTTTTTCTCCTCCAAGGCCGCTTGCACGGGGGTCGCATGGGCTGTGGGTCCAATCACCATTAAATGCACATCTCTCACGCCTCGAAATCCATTGGCCGCTTTGTGGAATGTCTGTACGAGGTCCATGTAGTTGTGACTAATGTCTTGTGTAATGGCAAGAAGTAAGTCGCCTAAATTAGAGGAGCGGTAGGGCTCGCCATTATATGGAGATAGAATCCGAACGCTGGCGGAAATGGGTGTCGTCATGAACATGGCTGATGATGCAAGGATCTTGTCTGTGTCAAGACATGGTAAATGAGGAGAGTGTACGGCCGCATCAACAGGAAGCTCCAGTCTTGAGGCTCGCCCTATCGGAGTCGATGAGTGCCATAGCCGGGTCAGCACAGAGGGAGGACCCGAGACGGTACACCAGGTGGGTGAGAATGCGCTGATATAAGCATATTTGTGACTTGGGAGATTCTGCTTCATCTCAGCTCGCAGCCTCTAAATATGTAGAAGGTTCAAATACCTGAGCACGGTTGAACTTGTCGAGGATCGCTTGCGCCTGCCCGTGTTTGATTCCAACAACTGTGTAGGACCAAGATCCAGGCTCTGTCTCAACCCTTTTTGATCTCAGTATGATCTCGTGAGTCAGACGAAAGGAGATGGCGACGATCTCGAGTCCATATTGTAGCAACTGGCTTGTATCCGTCGCTACTACAGCTGCAGCAGCTGGGAGAAGGCCTGTGCATAGACCGACGTGTATCGCAGATTCTGAGGATCCTAATATGGTTGGGTCGTCTTCGGCAAATCTTGATGGTTGTTAGTGACGGCTTCTGTCTCCGTTGCACTGTATAGAGACTCACAAAATCAGGTAGCCGAGTCTAGCTATGCATATCAACGTGGTGTTGACAATCTCATTCGGACGCTCAAGTTTGGCGTTTTGTTCCGCCAACGAGAGTAGGGTCTCAAAGTCAAAGAATGATTCTTGATCATGCCGGTCAAGCTTGCCGACCTCGAACTGAACGACATCTGTTGCTTCCAGTAGGAACCTCCGTAGTAAGGGTGACCTCCTAGAACGATAGACAAGATCTCGAGTTATAGGCAAATTCTCGAGCATCTGATCTCCAAATAAGAGGAGTCGCTGTGAGGCCATGACTCTCAGTATGAACCTATTGGATTTGGTAAACAATAAGGCGGAGGTAGAGCGATGAGCAGCACCTAATCAATTTATATATAGAAACTGAGGTAATGCGTGTACAATTAGATCGCCATGAGCAGATTCTACGAATCAACACCATGGCATGATTAGTTCACGCCAGCTTTACCAAGGCCAGCTTAACGTGTAGCCGCATACACAGCGGCATCACCGTAGTTGCATTTCAGACCAGATTGATGCAATAGCACAAAATGGGAAGGTACTACACTATGATTAGTGGGTTGTAATATTACCCCGACTAAGGGCAGTGGAGTTGGAGTAGTTCTGTTACGGCTTTTGTACCGAGTTTTGGCGTGAGACTGACTTGGTACTCTTTAGTAGCGGCGATATTAGTAAAATAGATTTCAATAATAAAGAGTATTATAATAGTAAATTATTATATATTCTTAGTTAATAATCTGAAATTTATAGTAATTATTTTAATATATTTATAAATAATATAAATATTACTAAGTTTTTACTTAGTTTATAGTTAAAAAATATCGTAAGATATTTAAAACTACTATTTTATAAAAAGTATATTTAGAATAAAGTATCTAGATATATTTAATAAAATATATATTACTAACTAAAACTAAATACTAAAGTATCCTCTTATAATCTTTAATTTATAGCTTTTAATTTAGAAGTTTACTATTAAGTATTTATTAATAAATTTATAAATAAGAAATACTATATAAAGAATTTCTTATATAGAACTTAGAATTAGAGTTAAGTAGCTTCTTTATATTTATTTAACTATTTACTAGCTATATATACTATTAATTCTTATATACTACTTATATTTTAAACTTATTCTTAATATATTCTAATATAAGATTTATTAGATTATATAAATATTATCGTTCTATCTTAATTAGATCTTAGAATTTCTAGAAAATTAATTTATAAAGTAGTAAGTCTTTCTATAATATTTACTAGTAATATAAATAATACTAACAGATAATATAGAACTAGTAGATGATACTAAATTTATATTTATTAATTAAGAGAGACTACTGAAGTTGCGATACGCTAATCGGACTCGAAGCTCGGTTCTAGTTTTGATTGCTATTCATGTACCGTCGAGTACATCTTGTTGCTATCAGAATTTAGACTTTAGGATGGACGCTCTAAACGGTGGGTCTCTCGGGGTATGTCTTTCAACGCTAGGGAAATTTGGAGCCCTGCATTGATGGATTCAGGCCAGTCTATCGTGGGGGCGTTGTCGGCTTGACTCTCGGGGCTATTGTTGACTGCTTGAGTGACTGAGTCAGGTGTTGCGACGCGACCTCCTTTTCCGATTTACTGCTGCAGGGTAGTTTCAATTGATAAGGTGATAGGATGATAGTAGTTCAGGTAGTGGATCGTCAGTGGCTTGCCTTAGTTTAAAGAGCCTCTGAATTTGAGCGGATGATCGCCTGACTAGTGTCTGATTACTAATTGAAGGCTGAGGGGCTCAGGTAGGTCAGCAGCCACGCAGGTAGCAAAAAAGCCTGTACACCTCTAAATTACAAACGTCTTGACAACTTTACAACCAACGAATTTTACTGAAAATTTTCAGTGAAACCATTCCGAAGAACTATTTTCTCTAGACTTTCGGTCAGCCACATGTCAGAGCCTAGCTGAGCCTGTTGGACTTGCTTGAAAGGGCCTCTTGCATCTTGCATCTTGCAGTTTGCATCTTGTTGTGTCTTGCATCTTGCATCATGCACACATTCTTCCACCCAAATCCACCTCACCTTCGAACCCTTACATACTGCCCCAATTGTTTCACCGAGCGATCCGCCTCATGCAGCCTCTTGTCTCGGTCGATCCGAAGAAGAAAAAGTCAAAAAACAAAGAGAGAAAGAAAGAATGTGGAAGGTGGAGTTAGGAGTGCAATGATAGGCGCGTCTTACCGCTCTTCATCATCCAAAATAGGTCTCTACAATTTCTCCACAACGCCCGAGAGAAGAGCCAGAGCCAGCCCCTTCCGCTACTCAATTTCCCATGCATCACATGCGAAAATCTCCGAGTGCCGATCGACTCAGGATGGAACAACGACCATTTCAAAAGTGTCCACAAAGGGATCCTGGCATTTGTTACTGTAATTGTCCTGCGTAACAATCCTCTAGCTGTTACCATACTTTCGTTTGGGTGTAGATCGATGGCGACTGCCGACCTTTCCTTATTTGCAAAGACATTCACTAAAGACCGTTCCACAACACGTCAGCTAGCTATCGAGACTTATTAGATACCATAGCTCCGTCCTCCAGACCCCACAGTTGTTACCAGAGCCAAGATGGATTCAATCGCAGTTATCGGACTTGCTTGTCGATTCCCCGGCGAAGCAACGTCGGCGGAAAGATTCTGGAAGTTGTTATGTGAAGCCAAATGTGAGAAATCGAAGAGGCTACATGACTTTGTACTGATTGTCTTTGCTGCCTAAGCTACTCACTCTCGCATCGCTCGCTTCAATGCTGCTTCTTTCCATGCTGCCGGCAAAGACAGACTCAACGTCAGCAGAACTCAAGGAGGCCATTTCTTGCAGCAAGATGTTGCAGCATTCGACGCGCAATTTTTCAGTATCAACAAGACTGAAGCAATCGCTATGGACCCGCAACAAAGAATCATGTTGGAAATTGCTTACGAAGCCTTCGAGAATGCCGGTCTACCCTTGGAAGCTATCGCTGGCACCGATACATCTTGTTATGTCGGGAACTTTACGGCCGACTATCGAGAGATGACGTTTCGCGATATTGACACTGCAACGAGATATAGCCTCAGCGGGACTGGCACAGAGCTAATTTCGAACCGTATCTCTTGGTTTTATGATCTCAGAGGTCCTAGCTTTACCTTAGGGACCGCCTGCTCATCAAGCTTAGTTGCGCTTCATCAAGGTTGTCAGAGTCTTCATACTAAAGAGTCATCAGTAGCCCTAGTTGGTGGATGCAATTTATTATTAAACCCTGACATGTTTCAGGTGCTTTCAAACCAGCAATTTCTGGCAGATGACGGTCGTTGCAAAAGCTTCGACGCTAAAGGAAATGGCTATGGTCGCGGTGAGGGGTTCGCAGCCGTTATTCTTAAACGAGTTAGTGACGCTGTTCGTGATGGCGATCCAATCCGTGCTGTAATTCGTGGTACTGGCGTCAATCAGGATGGAAAAACAAAGGGCATAACAGTCCCGAGCGCTGACGCGCAGGCTGGTTTGATCCGCTCCGTCTACAAGAAGGCTGGGCTTGATTTTTCCGACACGAACTATTTTGAAGCTCACGTAATCTACAATCGCCCTCATTGAATCATTCTCCAGACTAATCGAGGTCTTAGGGCACTGGAACCCAAGCTGGCGACCCTCTAGAACTCGAGGGCATTTCCAAGACATTATGTTCAGACCGTGAAGAAGGCGATGCTCTTATCGTTGGCTCTGTCAAATCAAATGTAAGATGAATCATCGGATTCGTGTTATTAGATGGAAATTGATAGAGAAGATATAGATCGGCCATTTGGAGTCCACAGCTGGCCTTGCGGGACTTATCAAGGCCATCTACATCCTCGAAAGCGGCATTATCCCTCCAAATATCCATTTCAACAATCCAAACCCGAAGATTCCCTTCAACAAATGGAAAATAAAAGTGCCGTCAGAAGTTCAAGCATGGCCTAAGCAAGGTCTGAGACGCATAAGTGTGCGTGTGTCGATCTGCCCCTTTTGTCTCTTAAATATCCCTGGCGAGAAAAATCAAAGCTAACGTCGTTGTTTGTGTCACTCAGGTTCAAGGATTCGGTTACGGAGGGACTAATGCGCATGCTATCTTAGATGATGCCTACCATTTCCTCGAACAGCTAAATCTTCCCGGAACTCACTACACGACAGTCTCTCCGGCAGCAGAGAAAGGTAACCCTCAATTTGGATGTGCTAAAGAGGTATTAGCAAGGCAAGAAACCTTGGAATGCGCCAAGAAGGACCGCCTTTTTGTCATAAGTTCGCAGGACCAGGACGGCCTGAAACGACAGAAAGGAAGCCTTGCACACTTTGTAGAAAGCCGGATGCCCGTTCAGAATGAAGACGCTTTTTTGCGCGACTTGTCATTCACGCTGAGCGAGAAGCGATCTCATCTTGAATGGAGGACCTACGAAATAGCCTCTTCAATTGACGGGCTCATTTCATGCCTACGGGATGAGGCTTCGGGAAGTCCTGCAGTACGGCGCTCAGCAAGTCCACGGATTGGCTTCGTGTTCACTGGGCAGGGTTCTCAGTGGGCTCGCATGGGGATCGATCTCCTCGAATATCCAATCTTTCGCGAAAGCGTTGAGCAGGCTGATCTGTACCTACGCGAACAACTCAATTCAGGTTGGTCCATCGTTGAGGAACTTCATCGTGACGAGGCCGAATCAAGGATCGATATGTCGTCTTACAGTCAGCCCATCTGTACAGCCCTACAGATCGCAATAGTCGATCTTCTTGAATCATGGAATATCACGCCTTCCGCCATTGTGGGTCACTCCAGTGGCGAAATTGCGGGGGCGTATTGCCTAGGTGCTTTGAGCAAAGAAGACGCCTTGGTTGCAGCCTTTTACAGAGGTTTTCTTTCCGAAGATATCAAAGCCCGAGCTCCAGGGTTGGAGGGAGGAATGCTTGCTGTTGGAACATCGGAGCCAAAAATCCAAAAATGGATTGACAAGTTTACAGGGGTAAATCTCGGCGTTGCTTGCGTCAATGCTCCATCGAGTGTGACGCTATCAGGCGACGTTCGAGCTCTTGACGAACTGGAGCGAATACTCAAGCAGACTGATATTTTTGCACGTCGTCTTAAGGTTGCAAACGCATATCATTCGTCGCACATGGATGTTATAGCGGAACCCTATATGCAATCGATGAAGAACCTGCAAGTCTCGCCTGGAAAAGGAAACAGGACAATGCATTCCAGTGTGACTGGCGAATCGATTGATTGGAGCGAACTTGGAGCTCTAAATTGGGTCCGCAATTTAGTGTCACCGGTGTTGTTCTACGACGCTCTGTTGGACCTAATTCGTCCAATCCAGTCCGATGGAGGGCGTACTAAACAGAATGCTGTTGACATACTTCTGGAAGTTGGACCACATGGCACACTCAAAAGTGCTGTGAAGGAGACAATGAGCGTTCACAACATCAAGAATGTGAAGTATGCTTCGGCTCTGTCGAGGGGGCGAAATGGGATACGAACGGTCCTAGGTGCTGCAGGGAGCTTGTTATCTGAAGGCGTGCCTGTCCGCATGATGAAAGTCAACGATTACGCAGACGAGACCCTGTACGGACAGCGGGGACCTCTTGTAGACCTTCCAGCTTATTCTTGGAACCACACTCGGACCTTTTGGGCCGAGTCGCGTTTTTGCAAGCAGCACAGAAACCGTCAGCACCCCCAGTCAAGTCTGCTTGGGGCACCTTTTCCCGAACTCAGCGAAAAAGGAAAGATATGGCGTGGGATCATCCGCTCCTCCGAAGAGCCGTGGGTGAAGGACCATACTATAGAGACGTCAATCCTTTATCCGGCCGCAGGCTTCATAGCAATGGTCATTGAGGCTGCTCGCCAAATTGCTGAGCAGGGTCGCGCCGTGAGAAGCTTCAAGCTAAAGGATATCCAAATCACCGCACCGGCGTTCATGTCTGAGGACTTTGACACTGAGTTTGTGTTGCAATTCAGTCCACATCTTACCGGCACCCGCGATACTTTATCAACTTTTACAGAGTTTGTCGTCTCTACAAGCAGCAATGACCAGGATCTCCGTCAAAATTGCTCTGGACTATTGCTCATCGAATACCAGTATGATGAAGGATCAGATATGGCTTTTGAATACGCTTTGGAGAATCTTGAGTATAGAGATCGCTATCGAGATATTCTACGGTCATGCCACCTCTCTGAGGAACCGAATAAATTCTACCAAGGATTAGCAAACATCGGCCTGAACTACGGTCCTGCCTTTCAAGGACTTTCCGATATCTGTAACCGTGAAGGCCTAAGCTGTTGTACTGTGAATGTGCATGATATTGGTCTATTAAGCGGAGTCGGAGACCTTCCCAGACCTCACATTATACACCCAACAACACTTGATACAATGTTTCATGCAGTTTTTGCCGCATTCAAACATCCGAAGGGTCAATTAAGCTCAGCGATGGTACCGAAATCCATTGATGAAATCACTGTCTCGGCAAATATTGGCTTCAGCGTTGGAACCAAGTTCAAAGGCTTTTCACAGGCTTCGAGAAAAGGATTCAGAGAGTTGATCTCGGATTTGGTCTTTCTAGATCCCCATCTCCTCGGGTCAGTAGTCGCGGTCAAGGGATTTTGTTGTGCAGCACTATCGGCAAATACCGAATCTCCTCGTGATGAACTTGTCTTAGGAGAGAAGAAATTGTTCAGTAAAGCCATATGGAAGCCTGTCCTATTTCGAGGTCAGCATGACAGCATCACAGGTCCTTTCAAAGACACTCAAATTGTGCACGATCGCAGCGATAGTGGTTCGCCCGACCGCAGTGGTCTCGCGCTTGAACTTGAAGAGTCACCACTTTACCCCACTGAAATCACAATAATAGAGGCACGCTACCCTTCAGACTCATGTCAAGTACTGTGCACAAAGCTCACACGTGAGCTTGAGTCGAAGCAGATTTGTGTGAAAAGATGCAGCTGGGGTCCTGATATCACGGACTTGGCAGAGAAGCACTGTGTCTCCGTCGTTGACCTTGACGAAAGCCTTCTTTTTGACACCGCAGAAGAAGATTTCGACGCTCTGAAGAATTTGATTCTGCAATCTTCGAGCTTGATGTGGATTAGTAAGGCTAGCGACCCGGCAGGCCATTTATCAGCTGGTATGATGCGCAGCATACGCAATGAAATTCCCGGCAAGAATTTGCGCGCTTTGAAGATTTCCAGTGACGCTGTCGACCATCCTGACCTCGTGGCTACGCTGACTAGCAAGCTCCTTATGACATCTACAGTGGACTCAGAGTTCATTGAAAAAAAAGGAACACTCAAGGTGTGTCGCATAGTTGAAGACCTGTCAATGAACAACGAGATGTCTCCGTGGATGACACAAAGAGAAGAGAGTATCAAGGAGCTTCCATTGAAAGACGCGCATGGGCCCCAGAAATTGGCGATTAGAGCGCAAGGCATGCTCGATACATTGTATTTGGAAACTGACCAAGAAGCTGAGTGCCCTATGGAACGCGACGAGGTGGAAATTCAAGTCCGGGTGACCGCCATGAAGTGAGTCTCTCTGTGACATAATTCGTGTATCTTATCGTCTAACCTTCTTTAGCTTCCGAGACGTGATGGTCGCAATGGGGCAAATCCCAGATAGTCTCCTCGGGTTCGAGGCTAGTGGTACCATCCGTCGGGTAGGATCTAATATCGTTGATCTATCACCTGGCGACGAAGTTTGTGTGCTCGGTCATGGAGCTCATCGTACCGTTTTCCGAACGAAGGGGAAGTTCTGCCAACGTATTCCACCTAATGTCTCCCACGAAGAGGCAGCAACTTTACCACTTGTTCACGCCACAGCTTACTATGCTCTGATGTATATTGCGCGTCTTCGCAAGGGACAGAGTGTTCTTATTCATGCAGCAGCTGGTGGCGTCGGTCAGGCCGCACTACAGCTCGCCAACCACATTGGTCTTGAAATTTATGCCACGGTAGGATCCGAGGACAAACGTTCGCTAATACATAAGAACTACAATATAGCTCATGACCATATCTTCAACTCCCGCGACCTTAGCTTCGCCAAAGGCGTTATGCGAATGACAGATGGCCGAGGTGTCGACTGTGTGCTTAACTCTTTATCCGGCGAAGCACTCCGACAGTCATGGCATTGTATCGCACCTTTTGGCTCTTTTATCGAAATTGGGCTGAAGGATATACTGAGCAACACAGGGCTGGATATGCAGCCGTTCCTCCAGGATGCCAGCTTCACTTTTATAAACCTGAAGCATATTATGACGGGCATTCCAGATCTTCTTGCCAAGGTCTTGCAAGAGGTATTTGGCTTGCTAAGTCAGGGTATCCTCAAGCCTATCACGCCAATTACGGTATATTCACTTTCCAATATGGAGACCGCGTTTCGACTCATGCAGATGGGTAAGCATAGAGGAAAGATCGCCTTGAAGTGGGATGGAGACGACGTGGTCTCTCAAATGGAGAAAAGCCAGCCGGGCCCACCAGCTTCACTGGATCCAGCTGCATCATATCTCTTGGTCGGGGGACTTGGTGGCCTAGGTCGTAGTCTGGCTGGTCTTCTAGTCGACCTGGGAGCGCGCTACCTGTGTTTCATTTCCCGCTCTGGCGCCACTTCGAAGGAAGCCAAAGCGTTCATACGCACCATGGCATCCCTTGATGTCCATGTCGTTGTGTACCAATGTGACATTGCAGACCCTTCGGCTCTACGTGCCATTCTTGACAGACACTCCGCCAGCCAGCCGCCTATCAAGGGAACTTTTCAATGCGCCATGGCTTTGCACGACAGCCTTTTTGAAAAGATGACGCATCATCAATGGTCCGCTTCGTTACGCCCCAAAGTGCTTGGTACTCACAATCTGGATGTGCTTCTGCCCGAAAACCTCGACTTTTTCATCATCCTGTCATCATTCGCCGGCATCTTTGGCAACCGCAGCCAAAGCAACTATGCGGCGGCGAACACTTACCAAGACGCATTGGCGCAACAGCGCCGCGAGCTAGGCCTGAAGGCCGTGACTGTGAATCTCGGCATCATGCGCGAGGTCGGTGTGCTCGCCGAACAGGGCGCCGCCGGCTACCTGAAGGAGTGGGAAATCCCATTCGGCATCCAAGAACGGGAATTCCACATTCTCATCCGGATGGTCATCGCCGCCGAGACGGGTGGTCAGAAGTCCACGGTGCCAACCCAAGTCATCACCGGGTTCCCAACGGGCGGCATGGCGCACCGTGCCGGGATCCGCCGGCCCTTCTTCTTCGACGATCCCAAGTTCTCCGAGCTGGCGGCCGCGGGGTTCGAGTCCAGTACCAGCGATGTCCCTTTGGCCGCGGAAGCCCACCCATCCGGGACCACAAAGACTCTTCATTCTTCGATCGCCGAGGCGGATTCAATTTCGACGGCGTCGGACGCTATGACCGGGGCCATGGTCGCCCGGCTGGCCAAATCGCTCCAGACGTCCGATTCGGAAATCAATGCGAGCAAGCCGCTGCATTCGTACGGGGTGGACTCGTTGCTGGCGGTCGAGATGGTCAATTGGGTGTTCCAGGAGACCAAAGTCACGCTGTCCGTCTTCGATGTTTTGGCTACGATGCCCATGTCGGAATTGGCCGTGAAGATTGTGGGCAAGACCCCAACTTTTCGGGACCGAAGCAGTGATGGGTGAGGGTGGAGGGAGCTGGTTTGATGGATTGAGAAGATGGGGAAATTGCTATGATGTCAGGCGACGTTTTCAAGGTCAAAGGCGCAGGAGATGTGTTTAGTTTATCAGCGTTTTCTTAAGAATATGCTCGCCGCTCTCTTGATAGATACATGCTTGACACACATTTTTCCAACACCATGCCTCTTTGCTCCATCCGCACAGCCAAAGCCATACATCCATGCCAGATCGCGCCCGTGATGAATTGTCGTCAGTCGCTAAGATCCATCATCATCCTCCTTCCTAGACCTTGAACCATGCTCCTCGAACGGACATCCATCGACGGTGCATGGACATGGGCTAACCTGATGTGTACGTAAATAAATTACCATTCCCGAGATACTGTGTAATATACGTGGTTGATACATGCTGTTTTTTTTTTCCGGGGGTTTTATGTCCTTTGCTTTTTCCCCGACGACCGACCCTGGGGTTCGGATAGAGGTGCCGTTTGCGGTATAGTTTTTTTTTTGCTTTTTGGGAGAGGACTAACGCCAGGTGCATGCATACATCGTGGCGCTGGGGAGGAGAGCTGAAAAGGGGTCGGGTAGGGACGAGGGCGCGGTAATGGCATATATGAGGATCATGTGGAGGCATCGTGGCGCTGGGGAGGAGAGCTGGGCGCTGGCGGATGGAGCGCACCGAGCGAGGGAGGGGAAAGTGTGAACGCCCCTACCAATGCCGAGGGGAGGAAGACCGAGAAAGGGGGAAAGTTGATGGAATCTTGAGGACCGATTGGCATGGTCTGTTGCGATTGCATGAGTGGGGCTGCAAGGAGGTTAAAGGTACACGTATCAAGAATGACTAATCAACAACATCAATCATCCTCATGCAAGAGCCTCCCATAGTGGAAATTACACAGAGAACCAACCCGAAACAACCTTCCCTACATGAATACTCGTACAGGTGCGAGCAATGCATTGCATTGAAGATCAAAAGCGCCACATGCCACATGTGAGCGCTCGAGTGCATCAGCCGTGCGTCCAAGACGTCTGCCAATACCGACAGAGACCCCATCAGAGACATGGCTTCCTAATTTGCATCACTGGATGCCACGGCGGTCATACACCGACGTCCTCCATACTGCTGTGACGATTGAGTCTGCTCGATGGAGAAACATTGCATTCCTTCCGACGCCCTCGATTCGGCCCTACTTTCCCCCCACTCTCAACAAAGGGAGCGGCCAATATGTGCCTAATTTGGATACTTTTGGCTACGTTCTCGACGTCATTGCTCACATGCCCTGCTTTAGAATCTTCGACAGCAGCGATTCGGCTTTCCTGTTGAGCGGTGACTCCCGCGTTCTCCTAGAGTGCTGGGAATTGCCAGAGCATCTTTGGTATCGGTGACCATTCCGGTGGTCAATAGTCCTGGCAGAGCTATGCCTGCAGCCTGTACACCAGTCTTCATAGATTGGATTAATTCTTCATTCACCCATACCAACATAAAGGGATCCATGTCTGATTTCTGATGAACAATTTGTTTTGGGAATTTGTGACATTGAGTATCCGAATCGACCTCTAAGAATTACACAGTAGTCCCTTCAACCACTCTGTTCCAGAGGGCAATCAAGATGAATCATTCTACGCAGTCGGCTCAAATATCAACCACAGTGCAGGAACTGAACGAAGCCTGCACAGTCATGAGGGACTCTGACCTGCAAAAGGAAGCTGCGCGAGTGAAAGCGGTCTCTGCTGCCAAAGACTTGGTAGCTAGGTTGGAGAATCCTGCCGAGACAATTTTGCAACATGCTTTCAGTGTCTGTACCCTTGACCATGACCTTCGTCCGAGTAAGAAAGCATTTTCCATCAGGCTTTGACACTGTTCTGCAGGGTCCGGACCGCGTATGCGTTCGACTCGCCATTCAACTCGGCATCTTCCACACCTTGACAAAGAGAAATGGACTCCCGATCGATGCCAGGGACCTCGCGGCCACTTGCGGTGCGGAGGTCCTGTTCATTGGTGAGATGGACGATGCATTACACGAATAGGCCAACTGCTAAACTCCCGGTCCATTTAGTGCGTATCATGCGGATCCTGGCCGCCAGCAAATACATCGTTGAAGCAAGCGCGGAGAGCTACATTGCAACTCCCTTGACTCGAACCATGACCATGCCTCCCATCGAGGCCGCCGTACGATTCACGTCAGTACCTGCGCGATTCCTATTCTCCAAAACGAAGTGCGGCCACCTCGAACCTCGACTGACATGACAACTGACCTCCAGCTTCGACCACGCCTTTCAATATTTCCCCAAAATGCCCGCCTTCTTTGCAAAAAACGGCTATCGATGCCCCACCGATCCCCTCGCCGCACCCTTCCAGTACGCTTTCGACACCGACCTCAGCATCTGGGACTACATGGAAAAGGATCCCAAAGCATCCCGAGACTTCGACACCTTCATGACGGCCAGTCGCCAGAACCGCCCCATCTTCGCCGACTGGTTCCCCGTGCAGGAGCAAATTCTCAACGGCTACCAATGTGCCGCCAAGGACGAGGACGCCGTGCTCCTCGTCGACATTGGCGGCGGCCGCGGCCAGGACGTCGAGACGTTCGCGAGCCGCTTCCCCACCGCGCCGGGCCGCTTGATCCTGCAAGATCTCCCCCGCACGGTCGAGCACGCCGCCGTGAGCCCGCGGATCGAAGTCATGGCGCACGATTTCATGACGCCGCAGCCCGTCAAAGGTAGCTTCGCTTTTCTTTTCCTCCCAGTCCCTCCCACCCCACCACACCATACCCTATCGCAATCACCCAACTCGCCGTTCCATCTCTCAAACACTGACAACCGAGGGGGGTTGAAGGCGCCCGCGCATACTTCTTCCACTACATCCTCCACAACTGGCCCGACCACCTCGCGCGCACCATCCTCCGCCACACGGCCGCGGCCATGACGCCCGGCTACTCAAAGCTCATCCTCAACGAGTACATCCTGCCGGCCACGGGCTGCCCGCAGTCGGCCTCGTGGGCGGACATGCACATGATGGGCGGGCTGGCGGCGCTGGAGCGCAGCGAGGGGCAGTGGCGGGAGCTGCTGGTGGGGACGGGGCTGGAGGTTGTGAGGTTTTGGTTTCCCCCAGGAGGGAGTATCGATGGGGTGGTGGAGGTGATGTTGGGGGAGGGGGAGCGGAAGGGTGAGGGTGGAGTGCTGACGAATGGGAATGGGAATGGGAATGGGAATGGGAGCTTGTGAGTTGGATTGGATTGGGGATTTTTCCTTTGGAGGTGGGGGTGGAGGGGGAAAAACAATTAAGATTGATTTGTCATGGAAAGGAGAGAAGAACCTACTGCTTACTCATCCAATCCCCCTTTGCACATTACATGTTCATACACTCACTCACTTGTATCTACCCATAAGATATCCCTCTCAACCCATCTCATTCCACCTCTCTACACGTCCGATACCATCTCATTCATTCATTCATTCATTCATTCATTCCTTCTTCCTTCCTTTTCTTCCCTCTCCGCCTACACTTATAGCGCGATAACATTAATACGAATATAAGCAGTACAAAAGCCGGCGTCGCGGTCAGATATGATGAGACTTCTCTTCTTCCTCTTCTTCTCTTCTCATCATGCCTGAACCCGCCCACACATTCCAACACGCCAGCATGCATTACATGCTGCATTTAGCCCCAGTACAATTCCCCCATAGCCTTAGCACGCACTATGATCCATAGTCTCGGGCCCGGGAGCCCTGGGGAACCTTATCAATCAATCAATCAATCACGGCTGAGTATCTCTACCGTTAGCTGTTTTCGATCTTGTGATGGATGGATGGAGGGGAGATTTCTTCTTTTCTTGGAGGGCAGCGTCGTTGTCTGTATATGGCAACGGCGCAGCGTGGCGGGGGGTGGCATGACGGGCGGGCTTGGTGGTTTCGAGCGGACTGATTGGAGGTTGGGACTTGGGAATGGCAGGTTGGAAAGGGCAAGGGGAGGGAAGCGGGGGAGGAGGGATGTAGTTATATCGGGTGAGGTTGAATCTCAAGGCATCGCATTGAGTACACACGATCGCAAGCTTCAGATATCCATATTCAGTTCCTTATTACGCGTACATGGGTTCTCAAAAGACCCTATCCTTCAATATGACCATCAAAGGCTTCGCTTCATAGCCCAGCCACGCGCGCTGATCAGGCCAATTCCAATCCCCTTGGTCCGCCAACTGCATGTCAAACTTCCAGAAGACCTTGCAAAGGATAAGGCCCCCTTCGGCGAGAAAAAGTCTAGTCGATTACGAGAAAAGGGCGCCGGTTAGCAATGAAGATCCGCAAAGACGACTCGATCAAAACACGGGAGCGTTGACTTCAGATTCTTGCAAAAAACAGGAAAGAAAACAGCTGATGGTTTTTCTCGAGGGATTTACTGGAGCAATGACTCACTTTTGGCCCATGCAGTTCCTTGATCCAGTCGAAAAGGGCTGGAAAGCTTCCTTGTCGTCCTTGAAGAATCGAGAATCATATCGTGGATCCGTCTCAGGAAGCCAGCGCTCGGGGTGGAACTCATGCGGGTGCAAAAAGTTGGCCGCGGAGTGATGGACTGCGTGCATCGGGACCCCAATGACAGTCTGCAGGTGAAGAGTATTAATAAAAAGGCCACACAAGGCAAACATCTAGATTTTCTGGGACCGAAGACGACTCACCCCTCCTGGAATCCAGTGGCCGTCGACAGACTGGCCTTCAGGTCCGACGGCGCGCGGCTTGGGGTCAGAAGGAGTGGGATGGTGAATCCGCAATGTTTCCATAATCACTGCTTCCAGATACGGCATGTTATTGATCGAGGCCACGAGAATATTCTGCTCGCTATCGAATTTGGTGCGGATTTCATGCGTCAATTCGGACAAGGTCTCTGGATACCTCAGGAGAAAATACGTAGCTGCTGTAATGACTAGGGTGGATAAGGGGCAGCCGGCGAGCAACATTGAAAGCACATTTACGTCGACCTCTTTTCTTGTGACGCCAGTCTTTAGGTCCTCGTTGATTTTGCCAATCACTGGATCGATCAGGTCGCATTTGCCAGAGCCTAGCTTGCCAATATCTAGTCTTCGGGTAATCATATCCTGACCGATCTTCAAGTTCTTCTGCCGGATCCTCGATGTCAAGCGAAGGAAAAGCCATCCAACAATGTAGTCCAAAGGATAATAACGGCTCAAGCTGGACCGAATCGAGCCGAACTTTGTGCCCAGGATAAATCTTAGCACCCACTTATGCTCACTGTCTGGATCTAGGCTGTTGAAGGACTCTCCCAAGGCCAACTCCCCCATAATATCAAGAGTTGTATAGCCGTAGTACTTGGTCATGTCGAGTCTGCCTCGGCTGTCCTTGAAAGCATCCTTGGCTAGCCTCAAATTCAACCGACTGGCGTGGGAGTCCATTACTAGACTCATATCTCGCAGTGCTTTGTCGGAAAACGCGCCGGCAAACAGGCGTCGTAGTCTCTTGTGGGTGTCTCCCTCGGCCGTGAAGAGGGTTTCCGCTCCATTGGGAGGTGGAGTACGGGTGTAGGGATCTTTCATCAAAGCAGGACGCTTTTGATAGACGTCCCTCCACCCACCGGAAGTGGTTATGGTGAGTTCTTCGGGCGCGGTACGTGTGATTGGACCATACTTGGCGTGGAGGTTGCAAATATACTCGTGTTGTTTCCCTTTGAAATGGGCAATGACGAGGGGAAGGCGTGAGATTGATGAGATTTTCGAGCTGGGGAACTTGGCCAGAGGATGAAAATAGAGGTTGTATATGGCGAAAACGACATTGTACTGATGGTGCAACTATTAACTGACCAGCATTGTGCTGGGGCTCGAGGAGACTCACAGCGATTAACACGCAGGCGAGAACTGTAAAGGTGCCGGTGTTAGTATGAGGTATGGCATGGAGAATGGTATTTGCTAGGTCCATGGTCGACGACCGGTTGGGAAACAAGAAAGGAGATGGGTGATGGAATTTTTTCCAAGGGGTGAGACAGTAGCTACATGCTCGACGATGGCCGTACGACGCAAGACGGGGGGTTCGTTGAAAGGGTGAGCAAATGTGGTAGAGGGGGAGCCATGTTTGCTAGCATAGTGAGTGGGGGAAGGGGACACGAGTCTTGGCTATGACTGTGAATGACGTGGTTAAGTCAGTGCTAAGACAGCTGCATACAAGATAGCTTGAGGAATCTCTCCGAGTCAAGTGGCGGGAATTGCATCTTGCAACTAAGAGTCTAAGAATCGGAATGGTACCTCAGCTGTCCTGCATGCGCCCGATGGTGATAATGGCGGTGACTGAAATTGAATCAGAATCATGTACCATCTACCATCTACCAGGTAAGGTATCTAAGCTAAAGTCATCCCCAATGAAAATCGCCCGGCTAGGACTGGTGGCGCTTGCATTTTTAGGCGGTTGAAGTATTGATACAACGTGAAACAACATCAGGCAAATAAAATACCCACCGTAGTCAATAGTCAATAGTCAATAATAAAATTACTGCTATAGATATAGTTAATATAGATAAGTTTAGCGTAATTTTATCTTTAATATAAGTTATAATCGACTTATTCAAGATTTGATATCTTAAATTAATATTAGTAACTAAGATATAAAAATTAAAAGTATATTTATCTATATAAATTAGAAATATATATATTAGTATTTTAATATTTTATATTTAAATTTAGTTATTTTAAGTATTATAATAAATTAATAATTACTTTAAAGATTTTATATTATATATAAACTACTACTTTCTATTAAGAATTTTATTTTATATATATCTTTCTTAAATACGATTATTTTTCTTAAATAAGAACTATTATTCGCGTTATAAAATAAGATTTTTTAAGATTTTTAGTTTTTAATTCTATTATAGTTCTAGTAAATTTACTTTATATATAATACTTAATAGTTATAATATATCTTTTAAATACTTACCGGCTTTTTATATTATCTATAAAAGAGTAAATATATTAATGAAGCAATTATAGAAACTGTCTCAATCGCTTAATTTTCGGGGTTGGAGTTTTAGGGCGTTGGCCCCTGTGAGGTAGAACCCCTGGCAAGTACGCTCGGGAGGCTGTTTCCCTCGGGGTTGCTAATTCAGCTCGGGGAATTCCGTGGCGCACGCCGCCTCGGGGCGCATCTCACAACTAGCCTCTTGGCGCGCCAACGTCCCCAATTGTCGATGTGCATCAGCCTCACGATACAGGGGAGCTGAGATCATTTTACTCTGCAATCGAGATGGGTTTATGGCTTCGCTTCAGACTACGGCCCTTGCGTGGCAAGTGTTAAAAGTACATTCCCGTTTTTATGAAGACACTGGGTATGCATATTCTATACCCATGTAGCAATGATCTACTTCAGTAATCTTGACCCAAACCAATTGACCATCTTTCAGTCTGCGGGTGGTCACGTACAATGAATCTTGTGGTCGTCCGATGTATTCCGGATGGTCACCTTCTGTTTCGTTGCACGGCGCCGATGCCAAGCAAAATAGCTTGATAATTTCGAGCTCCGTTGTGTCACCAGCATTCTCGTCCTTGGATCTCGCAGAACCCCGGGTCAGATTCTACAAGTACATGCCTTCAGCATCTGAGACAGAAGGGTCCCTCCACCATGGCCTCCTTGCATACCTTTCTAGATTTTTCAGGAACCTTGACGTGGTCAAGTGGGCTCCTGTATCTTGTAAGCCCACGATCCCCAATAACGATACCGGGCTAATTTTGAGACAACAGATCCCACTCGCAGCAGTCGCCAAGATCCTCATTGCGATAATCTACAACGTTTTTTTCCATCCTCTTCGAAAGATCCCAGGGCCAACAGCCGCAGCAGCGACGACCATTCCCTATGCAACCCGTCTTATGAACGGCCGCATGGTCGAATGGGTCACCGCACTTCATAACCAATATGGCGAGGTTGTTCGCATCCATCCGGACGAGATCTCCTTTATTGGCTCTTCAGCCTGGAAAGACATCTACAACAGCCATCCAGGATTTCCTAAACCGGAGTTTGGCACGGCCCCGTCGCCAAATGGTGTGCGTCCAATGATGACTACCAATACCGAGGATCATGACCGGCAACGACGAATAATCAGCCATGCATTCTCGACCACTGCTTTGAAAGAGCAGGAGGTTGTTGTCAGTCACTACGCAGACCTCATGATTGAACGTCTAAAGGAACAAGTGGCAAATGGAGAAGATACGGTTGACATCGGACGTTGGTACCAATATGCAACCATCGACATTATTGGTGATTTGGCCTTCGGCGAATCCTTTCATTGTCTCGAGAAAGGCGGCAATCATCCATGGATATCCACAATTTACAAGAACATCAAGATTGCTAAGATCCTCGGTGTACTCCAGTGTTTCCCACCAATGGAATCGTTGATGCGCGCAATGATGCCTACATCTGTCAAAATCAAGATGCGAAAAACTTTTGCATGGTCCCAGAACATGATCACCAAGCGCATGGAGCAAAAATCAGAGAGAGCGGATATTATGAAGCATGTCCTGAACAACAATCATAAGCAAGGAATGACTAGAGATGAAATTGATTCGACGATGGCCACTGTAGTGCTTGCGGGCAGTGGCGATACGACGGCCGTGGCCATCGCTGCCACAACCTACTTTGCTCTGAAGAATCCCGATGTCATGAAAAACCTAACATCCGAGATCAGACAAGGAATCGGGGAGGATCCTGCAGATTGCACGAACGCGGCGCTATCAAAACTGCCCCTCCTCCACGCAACCATACAAGAAGCCCTGCGAATGCACCCACCTCTCCCTCTATCTCCCGCTCGCTTGATCGACCGTCCAGGCGTTCATATCTGCGGGATCGCGGTCCCGCCAGGATACCGCGCGGGCGTTGCGGCTAAAACAGGATACCTACACCCGTCCAAGTGGACCGACTCGACCACCTTTCTTCCCGAACGGTGGCTCCCGGACGCGCCATCGCGGTACGCGGCCGATGATCGAGACTTTTGCCAACCGTTCAGTATTGGACCACGAAATTGCGTGGGGAAGAGCCTCGCGTGGGCTGAGATCAATTTGATTTTTGCGAAGACGCTGCTCTCGTTTGATATGGAATGGTCGGAAAGGAACAAAGAGGTGGGGGAGTGGACGGATCAGAAAGTGTACTTGATCAATGAGAAGAAGCCGCTGTATGTCAGATTGATACCGAGATCAGGGGTCGAGGGAAAGTGATGATCGTCCGGAGGATACGTCACGTCTGATACGGGCCATCCCGACACTCGGTTTCTAGATATGATGTTACTTGTACATCTGCATGCGAAATCCTACTATTTCGTTTCATCCATGATCTGGTTTTGTGTTTCGCGTCCGTAGCTCTATGCACCCTCAAGCAAACCGCTGCATCCCCTCAACGTACGGAGGTATGACACCAAAAGTCGTATTTGGTACGTCGGTGTTCGATGCCAACCCTTTTTATGCCGTGCTATTATAAGTCTTCGACGAGCTTGTCGGCATAGAATTTGGCCATAGTAACCGCTACTTCGATTGCATCCCCATGTGTCAGACGAAGTAAGACGCCGTACCCCCCAAAGCAACCAAGAACAGACTTTCTGCCCTCTCTACGTCGGCACGATTAGCATGACTGCGCGCCACCTGAACCACAGCAGTCGATTCTAATCTTGAATCGCCGTTCCAATCAACTGATGGACCGTGTGCCCCGTCCTCAGACTCAGATGGACTGTCCTCTAATTCCACCATAGACCGAGCGTGTCCAATTCCACTTTCCCGGAGCCCCCCGGCGAAAGGGTAAGCGGTAACGATACGACCTCATCTCTCGGCGTCTTCTAATAGATATCAATTGGCTGACATTTTGTAGCTCCGCCACTGGATTTCCTGCAATGGCTCCTAAGGATCCCTCCCGATTGCGCATGCATGATAAGCAGACGCCCACATGGAGATTCCAAAACGTAACTTGCCATGCCTTGCTCTTATGCAAACACCGGTTGGCCACGTTTAGTGTTCTCACTCGGGTGAAGGCATACACAACCCGCAAAGGCCAGCACAATCAGACATGCAAATAGATGATTGGGTGGTTCCAACACCAGGGTCCAAGGCCGCAATAGGCTCAGCAGCCAGCCTAGCTAGGCCCAGCAGGTCGTAGCTAGTCTGAATGACGTACCACAGTGCTGGAAAACTCCTATGCCTATGCGGCATAGACCTGGAGTCAAGATAGCTAGCTAGATTGGCTACATATAGGTGAGGGTGGGTGGGAAAACAATGCTATGGCTCTCAAGGAGAAAGATTCCAATGAAGAGCCACATGCTGGCGGGGGATCCATATTTATAGGGCTCCTGCAGTCCCCCTAATCTCCCCCTATCCTCCTGATCCATGGGGGCCAAAACTTAGCTGCCAGCTGGGCGAGATCGTGCAACCCACTAACCAACAATCCCACTGGTTCGAGGAGAGGATGATGAGAGCCCAAGGGTCAGCAGCCAAAAGACGGGACCATGCGGCAAGCCGACTCTCCGTGTTGGCCAAGTGCGAGCTTACGTTATCCTTTCTTCGACGTCATGTCCCACATTCGATAATTTCTATGGTATAAGGTATTGCTGTTTGCTGCACTTTGTGCTACCTTTTCCAGTCGCAATTCAGTTGGAGATCCGACAGTCTCTCGCGTGGGAGTAGCGGCCAACATGGCCAGACCTGCCATTCAGCGCCCACGATTGGGACTATTCAATGCCGGCTCAAATTTGTCAAGTTCACCAGCAGTCAACACTGGTATTGACATTGAATGCGTGCGTGGATTAATCGGCCCGGCTTCAATGCCGTTGTCCCTGACGGTTAGACAAGGAGAAAGTCAATGATACGGTACTTAGGTTTAGTGCGTGGCACGATTAGTGCCGGAATGAGTAGTAGGCAAGTACACACTTGCCGAAATTCCGTTTACCAAACATACAAGTTACAGTTACCTACAGGCTGTCCTGGAATGGTTCACAACGTTGTCATTAGGTGCCTGGTGGTGCCAGTGTCTTGCTTTCGCACAGTCACACTACATGTAGGATAGATAGCTCGAGGCTATCTCCAACATGCTCATGGTAATTGATTTCTAGTTGTGGACAGCACAAGGAGTAATCGGGGGAAGGACGTTCCCTACAGAGTCTTTGACTAACCATTTCTAGACTTCAGATGGCCAGGACTACCTTTGGTCCTTTTCGCGAATCCATCTCGAAGAAAGAGGAGCACGGGGCACTTCAACGGCCAATGTAATCACTGCGACTAAAACAAAGACATCTGGTACTACTACTGTTCCCACTTCATCTGGCTTCACTCCACTCGCCTCGGAGAGCGGGTATGTTCCCAAGAAACGATCAAATCCATTCGTTCCCCGGGGACAGAATATTCAACCGGCGGCGCGAACAGTCGACTGCATAACATAGAGTATATCAAACGGTCATCCTACGTGTTTGCCAACACTGTACCCCAAGGCCGTCACGTGCGGTGAGTTAGTCGAAGAGGTGACGACAACCACCAGCGTCGCAACTGCAGCAACCAGCACAACCACCCTCGCAGCTGCCACAAACACCATCACCACGACCAAATCTGTCCTCAGCACCAGCACGTCCACAATTAGCGCTTCGACAACCAAAGTCATCACCTCCACAACCAATTGTAAGCACAGTCTAATCCCCAATTGAACCAAGGCTCCTCGGGCCATCGCGTTCTCCACAACGCGTTCCAACATCTAACCAACATTTTAGTTTACACGACCTTTTACTCCACCGCCGACGTAACAAAGACCACCACCGTCACCGACATCTCGCCCCGTAGCACCACGTACGCCGCCTGCGCAACCGACAACATCGTCTCCTCCGCCAACGGTGGCACCGGCATCAATGTCGTCGCCACCACCCCGCCAAACGACGACGAGGGAACCGCCAACTCCAACACCATCAGCGGGATCAACAGCGACTACGACTGCTGCGTCGCATGCCAGACGTACGCACAGGGCTGCGGCGGCTACGCTTATGCCCCGGGATTCTGCTCCATCACATCGTACACCACGACGTGCGACCCGGATTATTTCGGTATGAAATTTCTCACCGGGGGCAGTGGGGGATTCACGATTGGGAACGGGCCTTGCGGTCAGATTGCGAATGGCGGGTAGTTTTGAGACGGGAGGAGGGAAGGCGGGATAGGCGGGGGGAATCTGGATAGGTGGAGGGATTCGGTGAATCATTGTGGGCGGATAGAGTAGGGGTCCGAAGGGACTTTGCGAGAAGCTATTGAAGAAGAAAAAGTCACGCAATTATTTACATCCAGATCTGGAAAAAAAAATCCATCTTTCCGGACTCGATTGATGGGGTTTCCTGCCAGGGTAATATGCACTTTTTTTTGTTTCATTCTCTTTCTGCGCAACCCCCGTCTCTTCACCAATGTATGACAAGAAAGTTGATACCTTTCCGCCTCTATGGCATCTGAAGATCGAAGTACTGACGTGTACGGGGAAGATTCTGGCCTACATGTACCACAAAGCCAACATATCACAATATGACGATGCCAACCGCTGAAGGAGCGCAGTGTCTCTCCACTCCATTAGAGCATCATCAGCAGCAGGATTTCATTATGCGAGCGTATCGCAAAGAGAAAAGGGATAATTCGAAGCAGAGTCATCGTTGATAGTAGAGAGTACAGCGATAACGTTTAACAATAATAGCTTAAGACCCCTTCGAATAGAGAGCAAATGTTGTCGAATAGGCAAGACTATGTCGACTCGTGTGACCGAAGTCCAATGCAAGCCATGGATATTTTCAGGGTCTACAATCTCTCAATAACTTTGAGTCAGAGCGATAAAGTAGTCATGAAAAGACAACGTGGCAAAGACTCAGAGTTACCATTATCCAAGAAGGCCAAATCATGCAAGCGTGAATAGACGTTTGAAAAGAGGAAGGAATACTGGAGACCGTACGGGGGATTTCGAAAGGAAGAGCATCTCCAAGTCGGGGTGCAATTTCTCGTCGATTGTCATGATAGGAAGGAGGAAGGTACAGAGGCCTGCACCGAAATTCCTGGCCGCCAAGCCACTCAGGCCGTACACTCCAAGGGGATCACACCATGAAATGCACGTTCTGAAAGAATCGCACCCTTTAGAGATTATAATCTCCGGAGTAAGAGCTTAGGATAGGTACACTCCTATGGAATCATACCTCAAGGAGATTCTATCCCAAGGAAACCATGCCCCCAAAGAAACCCTCTGATTGGGGCTGTCACTAGTGCTGTCCAGGACTTTCGGTGCAGACCTCCGTAGGTGCCACGGTGCGTAGATAAAGATATTTTGAGGCGTCCTTTCACTGTCTTAGGGTTAGGGCATATATCCTTGTTCTTGGCAGCGGATTTAGGCTTCCACGCTTCCTAATCCTCTGTCTTTTTTTCTGATTCACATGCACACTTTGTGTCACTACTTGCATATCTTGCCCATACGTTGTAATGACATGCAGATGAAGCACGTCTGTACTTATTCATACAATCTAATATGCTATCTGACGTTTGCACACTAGTCACTTATCACTACACACACCATCCCTTCTGCACGGTGACCTAAGATACTGGCATCTGCATCTCATTATCCCTTGATAAATTCTGCTTCTCAGGATGGGGTGCTGTACTGATTCAGCGGGGATCTCCTGTTGTGGCTTTCACTTCTCTGGGCTACCGTAAGTGGTACACATGCACTAAATCCGCCTCCGAGCTAATCCTCGGTAGATGTCCGTTAGAATCACCAACAAATCCGCGAAAAACCCCTTACACAGTCACTTTCGATAATCATCTCTTTGAATCACTCAGTCTTACTGATCAACCCGCTCGCTCATTTCCACATGAGCTGCAGCCAAATTGTCGGTTCCTCGCCTTGCCAGGAGAGATTCGAAACCGCATCTATCGGTTTGCTCTAGTCACCGTCAAGCCCTTCGCTATACAGCTCCAGTGGAATCGACCTTTAGATACGGCACTGCTGCGAGTAAACAAGCAAGTTTTTGACGAAGCATCGGGTATTTTCTACACAGAGAATACCTTTAGGTTTCCAGAGGCCCTGTTTGTAGCCGCACCCATTCTTCAGCAATTGCAGACGCTCTACCGTGTCTCGAGGCCAAGATTACAGATGATGAGGAGTTTCGTTCTCGATGTACCCGTATGTTACTCTTCCCGGCCTTCCGAACCACCATCTGCTAAGGGAGATTGCCCATCGTATAGGTTTACGGCACTTTTTCAAACCGTCGCTTTCGGTCTCAGACTGCCTGCAACCTTCGACAGCTGACCGAACTCTTGGCTTTTATCCCAAAGACGAAAGTGCAGCTGCGGTTTGGATACGTATGGGGAGAGGACTGTCGGCATCTCGGACCAGACGAGTACCACTTCATCTTGGCCACCGGTATCCAAAATCTGCGGTTGCACGGGGTGGAGATAGATGTGCATATCAAGACGCATCCCAGGTTCATGGACGAGTGGGCTGACCTTTTGGTAAGCACCGTCTTTCTTGTATAGTCATCGTACTTTGTATTTGGTCTCATATTCGTTGAGGGCATTAGTCCTTTGGTCTTAGTGTTCCATTCCACCAGCTCCTTAAAGGTTGTCCTGTCACGAAGAGTGAGCTTCTTGTTGTAAATGTCCAAATATGCTATCGCTTTCAGTCAAGCGCCCGCTGAGAATGAATGTTTTCGTCATCGTCATCTCAATGATAGCTAGGATCAATGTGTCTTCCTAAACCTCACATTGTAACTCCTCTGAGTTGATCCGTCCACATCAAGTGTTATCTCGATGCAAGCCTCTTGAAATGTACATTGCACTGACAAATATCCCTATAGAGCCGAGAATTCTCAGACAGATGGTCGCTCGAGGCGATCTTCCAACTACATTCACCCTTGCAAAAGCTCGTTACTTTTCAAGTTATCGGCAGATTTAGCGAAAGATATCAAATGCCGGGGCTAAAGGAATTCTATGAAGAGGCCTGGAGTAAGACCTCATACATCTTCAGGCCGCGCCGCGTCCCATCCTCAGGAGCGTGTCCCGAGACAATAGCTTGAGACTTCTGCATCAGCGGTTCCAAATCCTGACCAAGCTTTTCTCCAAGTCTTTTCCCTAGCGATGATTCAGCTCCCACAATCTGCCGTGCCATGTTCATACCCTGCCAGGCCGGCGCCCAAATCAAGAGCTTGTAGTTCGTATCTGACCAATCCTGCTCGTCAATCTCCATTACATCCCTCGAATTTTCCCACCTTGCGAGCATGAGCTCCGCGTACTTCTCGACCATCCCCCCCTCGTCTTTCCCTCCCCCAAACTTGATCGCCTTGACCGCATGCATCAGAACCATCACCCCAATAATCTCAGGCTTCCCCCTCGGGTCCACCCCCACCTTCTTCTGCTCCTCTCTATTCCTCGGATCCCACATCAACTCCCAAATATTCTCCGCATACCTCACCCCCTCCCCCACCGCCTCCCCACTCCACCCCCCCTGCACCCCCTTCAAAACAGCCCCCCTCATCACCTCCCTACAAACCCCCAAATCCCACAACCCGACCCCCGTCCCCTCCACCCTCCTCAAAACATCATGCACAACCCCC
>JAEUBB010000032.1:7447-104700 GCA_018257885.1 Parmelia sp. 050094
CACGCTCTCGCCCTTGTTGAGGTCCGCCTCGCGGTATTCGGGCGGGATGCATTTCTTCGTGCAGGATTGCGATAGCCTGTTGAACATATCCGAGACCATTTCGACCTCTGTTTCCGCCGCGGCGATTTTCTCGGCCGAGGAGAGCTGGGGGGGTTTGCCGAAGAGGAAGGACATTTTGGTTTCTTTTGGTTTTGGTTTGGGGGTGAGGGTATGGTTGGGTTTGGGGTTGGTTGGGTAGGAAGAGGTTGGTGCAATTGATAGAGCTGTTGGTATAGTGACGATACTGCTGGTGCGAGCTTTGAAGCTCCTGGCTTTGCGGGAGGTTTCGTTCAGCCTTATGGATTCTTGGCATGAGATGGAGGCGCGCTAAACGCGCTAGCAGTCCAGCTAAAATAATCGAATTCTTATATAATAAAAACTCTCTTTTAATTATTATATTATATTAAGTATATATTTTAAATCTATAGTCTTAATAAGACTAATTAACTTTTTCTCGCGTATAATAATATAAAAGATTTTTACTTCTACTTTCTTAATTCTTAGGAAAGCTAGAAATTAGCCGTCTCGCTAGTACCCCCTCTATATAAATTTCTATAGTAGAGATATAAGCTATTTTTTTTCTTTCTATAATTATATTAGAATCTTATCGTTATTAAATATAGCTTTTAATACGCGGAATAAGGGGTCCCGTAATAAATTTAATAAGTAAGCTAAAAATCTTATTATTAATACCGCTAAAGAGAGGTATAAATCGCTAAAATCTATATAAAAATTAGCTAAATCTATCTTTAAGAAGAAGAAGAATCCTCTATAAGCTAATATTAATAATACTAGTTCTTCTCTAACTTAGTTTAAGTCTATAAATAAGCCTATTAAGCTATTAATCTATATAATTAATATAAGTATTCTTTAAAAGAAAAAGAAATTACGATTAAGTAGCGATTTTTTTAATAAATTTAATTATTATATATTTTATACTACGACTATTTAGATAGTCGAATAGAAGACTAATAAGAAAAACTATAAAATTATTCTTTAGAGCGCTATTACGATACTTACTTACTTAGATAACACGAAGGCTATAGATCTTTATTACGGTAATAAAAATAAATAAAAAATAATTAATAGTCTAGCTAAAATTTAATTATAAAAAAAGAGAAAGAGAGTTATTATAAAAATTATATATATTTATAATTCTAAGTTAAATTCTTCTTCTAATTTAAAATCCTTTAGTAAAGAATATTCGCTATCGACTAAAAAGTAGAAGAAGAATAAGACTTTTAATAAAAAATTCTTCTTTAATAAGTTCTCTAATAAGGGCTTTTCTATACTATCTAAATCTAATAAAAAGAAGAAGAAAAAGAAGACTAAGAAGCCTATAATAGAGAGTATAACCGCTAAGTAAATAAAATATATAAAAAAGGCGCGAAAACTAAATAAAAAGATCGAATTTAAAGATTATAAACTTTTAAAATAATAAAATTATTAGAAAACCGATTATCTAGAAAGAATATATTATTACTAGTAATTTAATAATATCGCTAAAAGATACTATCTACTTAATAATATAATAATATCTCGTTAAAATAAAGTTCTAGTAAAGAAGAATCTTAGTATTTTAATTAAAATATTATTTATACGTATTTAAAAGTAGCTGCTATAGTAGTAAGACTAGATCTATAAATTAAAATTAACTAAAAAAGAGACTAAGTTAGTTAAAAAGAAAGATTTAATAAATATTAATACTTCTATCGCTACGTCTATACTATTTATTAGTATCTTATTAAATAGATTAAATACCTCTACTTTAACTCCGTCTATACTAGTCTATTCTTTATATTAGCTTTAGTCTTAGTCTTAGTCTTCGCTATAGCTAAATTATTTATTTTAATCTCTATATTAGCTAATATTTCCGTAATCTTATTATTTTACTTAATAGTAGTATACGTCTATTCAGTCTTAACTTTAAAGCTTAATAAGACTATTATCTTATTCTAGTATAGTTAATTAATTTTTCTTTTAAATAATATAGTTACTAAGTAGTTCTATACGAGTAGAAGACGATATAAATAAACTAAAAAAAATATATTTTATTTAATAAATATAGAAAAGTCTTAACGAGATAATAATATTTAAAGATACTTTAGAAAAGATTAAATTAAAGATTTATATATTAAAATAGCTACGTTAAATATCGCTATCTAAATAGAAAGAAATAGAAATACTAAAAAAACTAGTAATTAGATTTAAGAATAAGATTAAGAATTTTATAAGACTACTATATAATTATACTACTACGAGAACTACTACTCTAGCGAATTAATAGTCTAATTCTTTAAATACTCTTATAAAGACTATACTTAAGACCGATAACATTATAGATTAAGATAATAAAAAGAATAATAAGAAAAATAAAAAAAAGAAGAATAAATAATTTTATTTAGATATATTAAACTTTAAAAATTAAGGTTTAATAATTTATAATTAGTACTAAGTTATCCGCTTAAGCCTTAATCTTTAAAATTTAATCTTAAAAACTACTTAATAACTATCTATATAATTTTTTTTAAATAGTATAAATTAAAGAACTAGAAAGACGTATTTAAACGATTTAAAAATTATCTAAATCGAGTATAATTTAATAGCGTAATATTAAAAGAAAGTAATTTATTTTTAAATATATTAAAAACTTTAATTCTTACTACTTATTTTTTATTATTAAAATAATTCTTTTTCTCTTTTTTATATAACTTCTCTTCTTTCTTTTTATATTCGTCTATAAATATACTAGTATATACGAAGTAGACCTTAGTATACTTTCTATTATTATAGATTTATATAATTAGTTCTAAGTATTATTTAAAGAGTATATACTTAGCTAGCTTAAAGTACCTCTTTAACTAGATCTTTAGAATCGAAAAGAACTCCTTAATAGAGTTAAAATTAAATAAGTAGAGAAGTAAATATAAGATTAAAATATCTTATTTCTTATATAATTATCTAACGTTTAAAGCGTAATACGTTAAGTAGTTATTTATAATAATAACTAATTTTAGACTAAAAAATAAATTATAATAAGAAAGAATCTTATTCTAAAGAAACTATTTAAATTAAATATTATTAATACTTTCTTAATAAATATAATAATAAAGAATTCTATTAAAGTAATACGTCGATAATACGCTATATCTTTTAAACTATTTAATAGATATCTAGATTACTAATCGAATTTTAAAGACTATATAGCCTTATTTTCTTTATATCGTATACTTATTAGCTACGGATTTATTTAGAAAGATTAATATATTATATATAAAGTTACTAAGCTCTAGAAAGTACTAATCGCGATATATTTATAAGCGTTTTATAGTCTCTTTATATAGACTTTTTCGACTAATTTTTATAGCGCGAAGAGTCTTTAATATTATAGATACGCTAGCTATAAGATTAAATTAATTAAAGAGATTATATTATATCTTATCTTAATACGCCTATAGCTTACTTTTAATAAAGGCGCGTAATCTAATCCTCGCAGCTAAAAAGATCTTAAATAATTACTCTCTCTTAATTATAGCGAGCGCAGTATAGATACTAAAGACGAAAAGATTATTATAAATATAATATATAGTAGACTTTCTAATATTCTTAATCTTAATAATAGTAGTAATATCTATATAGTATAGTATATAGATTATAATATAATTTTTTATAATATCGCTTAAGAGAAGAGATATTCTAAGGTCTTCTACTTATTAGTAAGAGATTTCGAAGAAGAAATATTAAGAATTCTATATATATAAATAAGCGTAGCTTTAAAATTACTTACTTAGACTATTTCTAAATACTAAAGTAATTATAAAAAGAAAAAAAATAGCTTATATCTCTACTATAGAAATTTATATAGAGAGAGTACTAGCGAGACGACTAATTTCTAGCTTTCCTAAGAATTAAGAAAATAGAGGTATCTTTTTAGTAAAATTATTCTTAAGAATAAATATATCGATTTTATAATTAATATAATACTTTTTCTATATCGCGAATATAATCTATATATCGACGCGTAACTTTTAAGACTATATAAAGACTATAAACTCTATAAGAGTATTTAAAGCTAGATAGTAATACTTCTCTTTAATTAAATTAAAGTAGATAATCGCGACGCTCTCGAGAATCGCTATATATTAATCGGGTTTAAAGTTATAGAAGGAGTTAGTATTCTAAAGTAGAAGAGTCTACTTACGGCTAAAGATATTAGTAATAATAGAAAACCCGCTAAAAAAAGGCGATAAGAGGGATAGATTTTAAAGAGCGAAGTATAAGAACGCTACGTCTATATACGGAAGGGCATCAGTATAGATAGGGTTTAATTCCATCTCGTCGTCAGCTTTGGTGAAGTAGGTAGGCGATAGGAGAGGAGGAGATGCAGTGGTAGCACCAAATATCACATTGAACGCGCACGTGAGTCCAATAGTAGCGCACTTCTTCCTCTTTGACTCTATCAAGTCTTGGGCTATGCGAGTACGCCTACAGACAACAGTCAACAATCAATGACGTGAGGTGGTCAATACTCGCATGCCCATAGCTGCCACACCAAGCCTTCTCCGGCACACAACAGAATTGCATGAAACCCGAGGCTTACATATCCCTGCTACCTTACCTGAGGCAATTTTTCTCCAGATTCAGTACGTCCTATGTGTCCCCAGCCTTACAGAAGCAGTATACTTCTGCAATTCTGTCGCGCACCACGGAAACTGACTACATTCTTCGAGCATTTCAAGGTTTCAGGTGGCAGTGGCACCAACGGAAATATCACAGTCTGCATCCGCGCTTCTGCAGCCCAACGGCCGATGATGCATGCCGGCCAGGGCTGCGTTTACCCTTTTCAGGAAGCTGGATTCATTCGATGGTGTGTGGAGACTCGTGAAATTCTATAGGTCAAAGAGATCTCATTGGTTACTAGCACCGCCGTACTTGGGAGGAGCTTCAGCATTCCACTGACAGGCAAGTTTGCAGAATTTCCAACTCGAAGGTTGACTCTGGCTATGTATTATATATGCTTGGAAACGACGGTGTGAATCATATAGCCGGATCGAAATATAATATTGGAAGCGAGATGTTATTGATATATTTAACTACTAATTATAGATATAGTAGAAATTATAGAGACTTAAATAATTAGCTATTAATATTCTATAAGATATTTATTTTTCTATATAATAAACGTCTATAGAATATTTAATTTTAGAGTAAATTAAGATATCTTTAATAAAGAGAACTAGCTATCGCGAGTTTATCGAAGTTAGATTATAATAGAATTAATTAAGCTTTCTAAATTTCTAGCTTTATTAATAGTACGTTTATAATAAGTTTTAAAAAACTTTAAATAAATTCTTTATTATAAAACGTCTCGTTATAATATATACTAAGTATTATATTTCTTTACTAAGTCTATAGATAATATATTATCTATAATATTATTATCTCTACGTTAATTTAAAAATTCTTTATCTCGATATTATTATATATAGATTTAAGATAGCTATCTATTATCTTTATACTATTTAATACTAGCTCGCTTAGCGCTAAAAGATCTACTAATAGTAGCTTTTTAAATATATTCGCTATCTAGCTAATATAAAAAATAATAATATCTTCTTAAATATTATTATATATTAATAGAGATAGACGCTACTTATAAAACTACTTAAGTTAAAGAATAAGATTAATATATATCGAAGTCTATAATATTAAGAGTATATCGATAATATATATAATTACTAAATATATAGCTAATTTATCGAACGAGGTTCTAAATACTAAGCGTACGTTAAATATTCTCTAACTTATATATTTACTAAATAATAAGAATAGAATAAGAGTTACTTCTTATAATATAATTATTAAAGCGATATATATAGCTATTATAATAGTTAGATCTTATTTTTTACTTATAGCTACTATTATAGATATTTGTTAGAGAATAAACGTTAGATTAGAATAGTTATATAAGTATTTAATATAAATAGAATATTAGCTATATAGAATAATTATAAGTATTTATATATTAAAAAGTATTTATATATAACGAACTTAACGAACTTAAGTCTATAGAGCTAAGTCTAGACTCTGTCTAGAAGTTTATAGAGCTAGATCTTAGCCTACTAAGACTCTGTCTAGAAGAACGAAAAGAAGAGTTAAATTATAATAATATTATATTAAGCTTAAGAATAATCTCTAAGTAATAAGTACTATCTAGATTCTAATTTAGATTTTATATAAAAAGCTTAATTAATAATAAATTATTAATAAATTATATAATAAGATCTATAATAGCTTTATCTCTCTTCTTAATTAATATTAATAATCTCGAATTTTTTAGCGAGCTATAATTAGTTATTTTATCTCTATTTAAGAAAAGATTTTTTTTCTTTATATTAAATTAAATATATTAAGACTTAGCTATAACTTTAAAAAAATTCTATAAAAGACTAAGAGTCTTAATAAGATTAATACGCTAATAAGAGATATATATAATTATTTTTAATTTATAAGAAAGAAAATAAAGCGTTACTAATATAAATAATTAAATAACGTTAATAATTACTTCTTTATTATTATTATTAAGGAAAATAATTAGTATTTTATTTAATTAGATATCTAAAGTAGTCTTATTTAGTACTTTATAGACTTTAGTTTCTTTAAATACGATATATACTAGTTAAGAATAATTATATTATATCGTCTTCTAAATATATCTTAAAATAAATACGATATTCTTTATTAATACTTTTATCTTAAATTAAGTATAGATATTAGAAGATTAGTATTCTCTATTTAGAGCTAAACTTTTATAAATTAGAGCTAGAAAGAATTTCTTTACAGAGTTAAATAGTCGCTTAAAGTAATCTAAAGAGATTTTCTTTTATATAGCTATCGCGAGGTCGTTCTATCTGAGGTTTACGTAGTATATACTTAATAGGATTTAATACTCTCACAGACTGTTATAGGGTTTAATAGTATAAAAATCCACGTTCGCGTAAGCTAAATCTGAAGTATATAAAGGGTGGCGGCGAACATCAATATACCTTTTCATATAAACGGATTTATCTTCATGCAAGCATGCGCACTTTACGACGGTATACCTCTACGGATTAATTCTTTTCGTTACGTTGTTTAGCGGCCAATTTTCTTTTCAGAAAGCTGCTATACATCGTATGTTGGGTTGGCTAGATATGCAGAATGCTCGACATTTACGGCAACCCTTTCCGAACAGGGGGCCAGCGGACATCGCGTCTGCTAAAATCTGACTTGCATGACGCCGTGCGCGTATATCGTATAAGGTGGAAAGGAAAACGGTTCCGATGATGCGTTGCTACGGCTGTAGGGGCGATCCTCTGAGATGGCTTGACTCGTCCCCTTCTCGCTATATTACTTGTACTAGCAGTGGGCTTGGCTGCTCCGTTTAAAGTACTTATACCGTTGATATAATGACTAACTCCTCTATTTTCTATCCGTATAGCTACATTGATACCTTTATTTGTTTACTCAAAACGTTGATACGCGCTGTACTCGTGCACGAAGGCAGATTCTTTGATGTGATACCATTTGCTTGACTGGTCAAAATTGAGTGACATATAAAGATAAGTCCGAGATAACTTCGGCGGTTATAACAGTATTGTGCCGCTGACGATCTGGAGAAGCAATAAGAGACCCTACTCCTGGTGCTCCCGCGCGAGATTCTCTTCCTTTGGGTCGGCTACCCCGCTAATTCTTACTATTTGCGGCTCCGAGTGGTCAGCTTAGTCTACTACTTTATGCAATGCACACCTGCAGTCACTTGACCATTAGGTTGTTGTCATGCAACCCTCCAACCATCGGAAGCTGTTCTACATTGGGCTGTATGCCCGCGAAGACTCGGATCGACTCCGCCTGAGGCAAATGTAAGGTGCCCTATGCAATTAAACGGTCCAATACTCTAAACGAACTATAGACTATTTGAATAGCTTTAACTGAATTTAGTTTAGGCCTTTGAACAGACTAATCCGACTATTGAGCAGGTTAATTTATATTCCACTCAGTAGCAATGTCAACGCCCTTTCCGAAAGTTCGCCTTCAGAAAGCCAGCCACCGTACCACCGCCTTGATTCCCTAACGTCAGCCTGTAGCTTGTTGAGTCGTTGTTTGCTCTAAAAGGTACTGAGTGTCGGCCTGCGGATTCCTTTCTTAGCCTGTCATTTTCTCAACCAATCCTGAACCCTTTCACTCTTCCTTGCCATGGCCAACGACGACATGGGAGATTATTCGATCATACCGCAATGTGATCTAGGCAATGATGGAGAAAAGTCCTCACTGGTAGTGGGGGGAGAAGCACAGCAGTCGTGCAAGAGGACGATCTCCTGGATGGCTGTCGCACTACTTGTCTCGCTTGTAATCAACGTGTACAACGTTTTGCATTGCTTTCAAAGGCCATGTTCTATAGATCAGGTGCCTTCCAAATACGGTAGATGACTTACCTGCACCGTTCGTTTGTCAAACACTGAATCTTCAGCAGCCGGTCTATATCGAAACGTGCCCACTGAGATTGTCGAGCATACCGATTATGATAGTCCCAACCGTACCATCGAGAACGCTGCCTGGAACAATCCTGAACTCCGACCAGAGCACGGTTTCATTGCTGTACATGATTCTTGGGCCGATGCTAAAGGTCTTCCCGCCACTCAGCGCTGGCCCTGGGACAATAACAAGGGCATTTATATCTTGACCAGCTCGCATGAGCTACACTGCGTGGTAAGTGTCACGTCTCGTGCTGGTATTTACTGCTAATGTCAGAGTCCAGCGTGTCCTCCGCGAATCCATCAACCAAGCACACGACGCTCTGCCGCAGTCATGGCCCCATTCACATGTGTTGCATTGCCTGAACGTCTTGCGCGAGAGCGTCATGTGCAACGCCGATGACACGCCCTTATACACCGGCCGTCTACATTCGAAGGCTGGCATTGGAAGTATCAAGTTATGTCGCAGTTGGAGTAAGCTGCAGGACTTTGCGCGTCAGCATTCAGCTTGTTGGGCAGCGGTTGGACTTGATGACCCCGATTTCCCGGAGGTTGCGAGATTCAAATACTGTCCAGATGGATCACGGCCGTGGGAAGGACAACCATCACTTGGGGTCTACGAGAAGGGTGATTGATGACCGGACAATGGAATTGAAGTGCGCCATGACAGAAACTGGTTCTGCTAAGTCATTCCTCTTGATTGCTTGTGGATATTGCGGTTTCCCTGAAGATACTTCAACCCTTGCCCTGGGTTGCCGCAAGAAATGTTGGAGAGTGATATGTGAATTGAGATGTATTGATTGAGTTTTTAAAGGCTCCTCTAGAGCAGACCGTATTCATCTTACAAATCTGGGAGAGCAACAGCCGTGAGAAAGCTGGGAACCAAGAGCTTGTGGGTGAAATTTGATATAAAAAACGCAGTCACACCAAGATAAGTCAGGCCGGGAAGCATCTTAACGTGGTTCGTTCATTGATCAATGAGTGTTCTTTGGGAAACTACCATTCAACATGATACTGCCAACCTCAACCATCCCGCAAACCTCATTTATCCGTAGACTATGCCCGAAATTCTTCTCATGCAAGCCCTAAAATCTCAAGTCATCCACTCTCCAGCTCCGATAGGTTTGTCCCCCCACTTCACTTGTACTCGAGGAGAGGAGTAGGGCCACTTTCTTCGACTGCAGGAGCGACGTCTGCGAGATATCAAACTTTGATCCAACAAAAAAGGAGACGAATAATATACTCGTACCTTCGCTGGCCTTTGTATCAACAGGCGCCGTGGTAGCGAGAGCTGCGGCAAGAGGAGCAGTACGGTACAGAGCCTCATGGTGAGAGGAGAGAATGCCGAGGACAAGCACGCTGGCTTTAGCTCTTTTGTCTCACGCTTTCCGAGGAAGAGACAAGGAAATGGAACGGTCAAGACTGGAGCAAAGAGTAAAGACTTGATGGTTTGGAGGCTCTTGCAGGAGAGATGGATGCGAGTTTTGACTATGGATGCTCTGTGAAGAGGGAAGAGGAAACGGTAGGCTTCGTTGTTTAATATGTTGCAATGGCACTATCTACGGAGATGTTGTATCGAGATAGATTTTGATTCATTGACAATTACGCACAGGCTCTCAAGCACTAGTATCATCAAGTAGGGCTGTCGCTCCGTATTTACATTTAGTGAGACCGTATTAGCCAAAAATTCTGCATAGACGGACAGTATGACCTGAGTGGAGGAGTAGGCCTACCATTACGAGTGGCCCCACTTTCGAAGACAATTATGCTGCTGCTGCTGCTACCGGCAAGTCATAGCGAGTTTCTGCGCTGCATACTATTGCCTGGCGGTGTGGACGGCAATGTGCATCGGACCTATCACCTTCTTTGGGAAGAGATCAGCAGTCAACGACCCAACGCAGCGCAATCTTTTTCAACTGTATGTGCCCGGCGCCTGAATAGTGGTGACTTTTACTGCGTGATCTGACGAGTGGACCTTACGGCCGTAGATGAGAATTATGCCCCCTCGATGGAACTCTGAATTAACCCAGACTATTCTGTGGTCAAATGCTCGCGGATTTGCCTCGGCTGAGGCTAAACTCCGAGAATGAGCAGCTAGAGCCTGAGCGGGTGCATTGGCTCCATCATGCAAACACCCGTAATGGTCTCCCAATCCATAGTCACCCCACTTCTGCCTCTCAACCCGAGGGACAGGTTCGCTCTCTCGCTGCCCAATTTTATAGCCCACCGGTCGGGGTCACAGGGTGTGCCTAGCAGCTCTTTGCATCTTTTTCGCAGCCTGGCTAGAATGGTAAGACTATGCTATCTATTGCGAAGTCTAGAATATACATGCAGTCTCATCATCCTCTTCATTCATTTCATCATCAAGTTGATATTTTCGCGCTGGCAGTCTTACCTAACCCTGATTTCAGACAATCAGCCTTTAGGCTTACTGAAATCATGGCCGACTCATCGTCCCATAGTAGTCTAGACAACTTTATCGACTCGAAGATGTGCTGCGATGGAGCGTACTCTGATTATTATCTCCTTCTCGTTTAGAGGATTCGTATTCGCTCTATTATCTTTATCGCTAGAACTAAGACGAAAACTATTTATATTATAGTAAACGACGAAACGTAGATTTTATTTATAAATTACTTATTAAACGCCTTATTATATAGTCTTTAAACCTTAAAGCGATATAAATACTTTAAGATTATTTAAGATAGTATATAAATATCTACTATACTCGGCTACTAAGTACTAAAGCTCTTATAAATAGATAGAGTTAACTATTAATTAGAATACTTCTTTAAGTATCTCTTATATATACGATATTTTTAGATATAAGAGTTAATAAATTCTTTAATAGAAGAAGAGAGTTTTAGTTATTATTAAATTCTATACTTTTTAATAACTATTTTAGAAAGTTCTAATACTTAGACTTCTTAATAAATTTTATAAATTCGCGAGATTTTATTATCTCGCTTTAATTATATTAATTAGTATTTTTTTTTAAACGTTTAGTTAGTTATTCTATAATCGTTTAAAGAATAAATATTAAGATAAGAGTAGATAGCGTAGTAAGACTATATACTTCTTTATTAATATTACGACTATTTCGGATATTCTTTCTATAGAAGCTTAGACTATTTCGAACGTTCTTATTAGACTTCTTCTAGAAATAGCTTTCTAGTACTTAGACTAAGATTTCTATAGAAAAGAATTAAGTTTCTTCTATACTACGACTTATCTATAATAATATAATAGTAATATCTATCTTTAATACTATTTAATTATTAAAAGATTTAGAAGTTTCTCTATTAGAATTTCTTTTAAAATCTAGAGCTTTAAAGCTTTTATAGTTAAATAGTAGTTTTTCTACGTCTTTCTTATTAATATAACGAGCTTCTAGAGTTCTAAACTTTTCGCTATTAGCTACTATAATTTTTAAACTTTTTTCGTCTTTTCTTTAGAATTTTTTAAGCTTCTTTAACTACTTCTATTAACTTAGACGTTTTTTAGCTATTAGTAGAGACTAGAAAGTCCTTTTTAAATATAATAAATTTTCTAAAAATCGGCGATCTTTACTATTTATTAGTAAGATAATCGAAAAGTCGCTACCCGCTAAGACTAAAAACTTAGAGAATCTTAAATTCTCTTAAGTCTTTCTTTCTTTCTTTATTTTTTCTACTTCTTAACTATTATTATTATAGTCAGCTACTCTTTTTATTCTTAAGACTTTATAGTTATTAAAGTAGCTTTCTTAAGTACTATTACTACTTTAAATTTAGTCTCTTAAGAAATAGTTATTTTAGTCTTCTAATTAAATAAATTTCTTTAGATTAATTATTTAATTATTAAGCTTATTTCTAACGAGATCTAATAGCTTATTACTTAAATTATAAAGAATAATTTTTAGTTACTATTTATTTCTTAAGATATCTTATTTTTATTAAGAGAAGATTAAGTATAAAAAAGATCTTAATTAGTTAAATCTAACTAACTATTAGATTAGACTTATAATAAATCTTTACTACGTACTATTTTAAAAGCCCTTAGAGTCGATATATAAAAACTCTAAAGACTTTAAGATCTATTATAGCTATCGCTATTAGCGTTAGAATTAACTAGATTAAATCCTCTAGTTAATTTTAAAGTTATTATTAAAACGACTTCTATAGAAACTACTAAAGTAATATTAGTAATAACGCTAGTAATATCTACTAATAAATTTACTATAGTAGAGTAGATAACTTTATAGAAGCTATAAGACTTTATTACTTAAACGATTAACTTAATAGTCTAAGCTTAATATATACTCTAGGGTATATTAGGATCTCTAGAACCTTAAGGTTCTCTAGATTCTAATATATTAAGAAATAATAATAGTAAATAGATTATCGCTAATCTTAAATTCTTTAATTCTTATCTTAATAAGTCTTATAAAGAAGAAGAAGTTATTATAATTAAAAAGAATATCTATTATTATAGTTTAATTCTCTTTATAAAAAGAATTTAAGATCTTATTATTATAAAGAGAGTAATTTTAATTTAAAATAATCTTAATACTATTTTAAGAGAATCTATACTTACTTAATATATAATAGAACTTTTTAATTTTAAGTAAGTAGATCTATATACTAATAAGAATAATATTAAGAAATAGTACTTAATAATTACTAAGAGATTTAAGAAATCTATAAGAATTATTCTTTATTATCTTATTTTTAAGAAATATTCTCTATACGATATTAAAACTCGATAAGAACTAGTTACTTATATATAAATTATTCTATATTGCGCTAAGTTAACTAATATTAATAGTATTAAGAATTAGTTAATATTTATCTATTAAGATATTATCGCTAATTTCTAAGTATTTATAGATTCGTCTTTTATAACTATTATAATTACTTCTTTTATCTAGATTTTAAAAATAAAGAAGAATACTTAATTTAAGATATATTATTATTAAGTACTTTAAATATAACTCTAAGGTCGTTAAAATTAGTCTTAATAATAGATCTAAGATAGATATAGAACTTTATTTCTTAATAATTTATAGTCTTAACTATATTAATAGTATTAGAGCTAGCTATAATAGTAGTAATAAATATCTAAATAGCGAGATTTTAATTATTAAGCTTTTTCTTCTTATTCTATATAATATACTTATTTAAATTAATAGTAAATATATAATTAGTTTAATTAGATAAATTTTTAAGATTAAGCGAGATCTTAGTAATTACTAATAATTATATAACCTCTAAATATATTCGCTTTAACGTTATTAAATCGTTAAGAATTTTTAAAAAATCGATTTTAAAAAATTTTAGAAAATCGATTTTAAGAATTTTTAAAAAGAGATAATAGAAATATCGAAAATTAAAATTATTAATCGTAATAATAATTAGACTTTTAATCTTATTAATAGTAATTAATTTTCTTATTAAAGATCGTAGTTATCTATTAAATATTAATTATTAATAATCTTATAAGCTAGAAAGAACGTTTCTAGAAGCTTAATAAGATTTTCGCTTTAAAAGAAAATATAAAATTAAAAAATTAATACGCTAACTAGAATAAGTAGAATAATAAGATCTACTTTAATAAAGATTAATACTTACTAAGTATATATAAATAGTTTATAGAATTTATAAAAATCGAAATATTTTATTATAATTATAATAAGTCTTTTTTATTTAAGTCTCGTCTTTATAAATACTTATATTAAGAATACTTAAGTTTTACTAAGAAGCTCTTAAAAAAATCTTATCTTAACGTATAAAAATTACTTATTAATCTTACTAAAGAATTATAGACTTACTTTATAATAGTTAAAGTATTCTAAATTATAGAGTTAACTATTTCTATCTTTAAGTAAGACTTTAAATTTAGCTTTAGAGCTTAAAATTATACTATAATTAAAATTAGACTTATTAAAGATAGAAAAGATAATAATATTTATTTAAATATCGAGTATAGTATTATTTTTATTAATTAATTTTAGTTATTAAATTTACTATTTAAAGTTAAGATTTTAAAAATAACTTTTTTATTTAAGATTTAAAAAGTAAAATCTTTTTAATATAAGATTTTAGAGTATTTAATAATTCTCTACTATTTTCTAAAAGTTAATAACTAAGAGAAGAAAATTCTTACTTATATAGTTATACTCGATAAGAAATATATATAGTCGATAGATTATATATTAAGATATTTATTAAAAATAACTTTATTAATCTAGAGTAAATTCTTACTAATATTACTAAGTAAAAGATATATATTAATAGTTATAAGATATTAATTATTATTACGATATAATAACGAGATTAATATATTAAAAGAAAAGTTCGTACTCTCTTAATAACTATAATTCTATTATATAGTAAGAAAATTATATTAATTTCTATATTATCGCTATCTTTATCTAATAATCGTAACTATATATTTAAGTTTATAGAATAGACGAATATAATTCTCTTTATATATATAATAAATTATAAGGTAACTAGAATTCTTATTAGAAATAACTTAAATTACTTAATTTAAATTTTTAAAAGACTTTATTTAGACGTTATTATAAAAATCGAGAATTATTTTTATATTAATATTAACTTAAAGTATATAGCTATAGTCTTAAAGAAATTAGAGTAGCTAAAAAAAGTCTTCGCGATAATTACTATAATTATAATATTACTATTTATAAAGAGTTTATTATAAATTATTATAAAATTACTTACTTTAGAAGTTTTAAATTTTTATAATTAAAAAATTTAGAAATTCTTCTATATTTAGTATTCTTTCTTTTAAAAAGAAGTCTCTTTCTAAAAAGAATAGCTATTAAATAGCGTTATAGTTTATAGAGATAATATTAATAAAAAAGTTTTTATTAATCTTATTAAGAAATTTCTTATACTCTAAATAAATAAAGATTTTATAAACGTATTATAAGAGAAATAAATAAAATATCTATTTAAGAGTAATTAAGAGAGTAAGCTAGAAAATAGAAATAGAAAGACTAAAATCTATCTCTTAAAAATACGTAATAGAGAAGTAATTAATAAGACTTTTAATAAACTTTATAAATAAGATAGATTAGCGTAGACTTCTTAGTTTATATCTTTTAACTATTTAATATTTATAATCTAAAAAGAGCTTTCTAATAATAAAAAGAAAGATAAATTAATAATTAATATTTAAGATTTTAATAACTTATTAATTCGTAATATCTACTTAATATCTCTATAAGTAGATATAATTATTAGACTTTAAAACTACTTATATATCTTAGTTCTAGATATATTATTATTCTTCTATTAATAGCGAGTATATTTAGATTATTAATACTTATAAATAATAATTAGTTACTACGACTAGAAAATATTCTTAATTCTAATAATAGAAAATATAAATTCTATTTCTTATATATAAAGATAAATTAATAAAATTCTTTATAAGATTAGAAAATTTATTTAAATATATATAAATAATATTATATATAGCTCGATATCTTTTATCGAATATATATCGTATCTCTATTAATTATTTATATTATTAGTTAAATATAACGTTTTAATTAGCTTAAAGAAGACGTTTCTTAATTATCTCGATATAAGTTTACTTAGTTAGAAGATAAATTTTTTAAATCTAACTACTTTAAAAGAAAAATTAAAAGTAATTAGCTATATATAGTATTTAAAGAATCTAGAAGATCTTAACTACTATTTAAACTTTATTAAATACTTATATTAATATATTTATTTCTATACGTAGTTAGCTTAATCTCTTTAGAATCTTAAAATACTACTTTTAAAGAAGATACTTATTAAAAAAAATTCTCGAAAAGTCTATATATTAAGAATTAAATTATTATAAGTATCTCTTATTAAGTAAATCTTCTTTAATAAGCTTTAAAAGATACTTTCTAAGTTATATATTCTAATATACTTTAATTCTAGTTAGATTCTATAGATAGATTTTAATACTTTTAAGAAATTTAAATTCGAAATTATTATTTTCTATATTAAGAATAATAAGATAATTAAGTCTAATAAGTAGTCTTTATATATAGATATATAACTAATTCTCTTCTTATTAAGATTTCTTATTTTAGCTAAAAAAAACTATTAATTAATAGAATTAGAAATTATAGAATTTATTTAAATATTTAAGAAAATAAGATATATAGTAGAATCTTCTTAATATTTAATTAAAATTTAAACTAATTATTTCGTAATCTTTAATATTATAAAATAAAATTTAATTATCTCGATTATCTTAACTATAAAAATAAATATTAGATTAGTTCGAGCTTTCTAGTTCTTATATTAGTTTAATCTTAATATTACTTATAAGTTTAGAAAAGAGTATATTATTTTTAATATTCTATTATAATTAGTAAGTATTAATTAAGATAAGAAGTTACTAATATTAGAATATTTAAAACTTAACGTACTATTTATCTATATACTTATTAGAATATCTAACGATTTTCGAAACTATTTAGCTAAAGGCTATATTAATAATCTATAATATACTTATCTAATTACTTAGATCGATAAGAATAAGAAACTTAATAAGAATACTATACTACTTTCTTTTATTTATAGAGATAATTAAGAAAATCTTCTATCTAATCTTTTATTAATCTCGCTAGCTAGAAATTAGGATTCTTTATTAAAAAGTTAAATTTCTTTAGAAAATTCTAAACTTCTATTAAAAAGTTATAACTTAGTCTACTATATAGATAGAGTTACTAGTTATTAACGTCTTTATATACTCTAAGTACTAATTAAAGATATTCTTTAGCTAGCCTATAGAAACGGCTATTCTAGATTTTAAAAATACTATAAAATTATCTTAATATTTTAATATATTTAAGAATTTATCTAGCTATTTTAAGAATATATTTATTACTATCTAAATTATTAACTCTTATAGATAAGATATTATTAGCTATATAGATTACTTTCTCTAATTAAGTTACTATCTATCTTATTCTATATATTAATACTTAATTTTATTCTTATTTTATTAGCTTTTTAAAAAGGCTTTAATATTATTTTATTAGTTATTAATAAATTTATTAAGCGAGTTACTAGAATATCTAGAAAGGCTATTTAAATAATAGTTTAATAGACTAAAGCTTTATTTAATAGACTTAAAATTATTAATTAAGAAATTTTTAAGACCTTAATTTTAAATAGAGATTAAAAGTTCTTATTAGAACTTTAGTAAATATTATTTAAGTATTTTAAAATTAAATTACTTTATTTTATAGTTTATTATTTTTAAATTAATAGTAGTAGCGAACGTATTAATTAAATAATAGAAATTATAATATATTTCTATATTAATATAATACTTAATAAAGTATCTCTCTAGTTAAAGATCTTATTAAGAATTTAATTACTACTATATAATTTAACTTCGTTAACTATTAGAAAAATATTTAATAAACTAGTCTATAGTTTTACTTTAAATATAGTACTAGATCTACTTTTTTTCGCTAAAAAGCTAAATTTTCTTTTTATTAAAAATATAGTAAAGAACGCGATTTTATTTATTAATATTAATATTAAGTATTACTATAATAGAAAATATTAGTTAATATTTTTAAAAGTTAGTAACTTAATATTTCTATATTTATATAAAGACTATAATATTTTAATAAATCTTATAATTATTAGGAAACTAGTATAGTAATATATTAAGTCTTTTAAAATTCTTATATATATTAGATATCTAGTATATTAACTTAAGATTTCTAAAAATTAGCTAGTATACCTAATATTTATTATTATATAGCTAAAATCTATATTTTAAGAAATAAATCTATTTAATTATTTATAATCTAATTTTTTTTTAATCTTTATTAAAGAAGATATTAATATATTAAAGTTCTATATTCTTAAGAGACTAATTAATAAAAGAGTTATATATAAGAAATACGAACTAGCTATAAAGTATATAATATAATAGAAAGAATATAGATCTAAATATAATAAATAATATAATATTAAGAATCTAAAGAATATCTAAAATCTCGTTAGAGAATATAAGAAAGAAAATACTTATATTCTCGTCTAAGATCTAGAAGTACTTAAGGAAGTTTTAAATATCTCGCTATTAACGCCTTTTAAATTAAGAAAAAGAGATTATTTAAAGAAAGTAACTTTTTTCGCTTTTTCTATAGAGTCGAATTCTTCTTTTACTAGTACTTTTTAAGAAACTTTTAAAGAATCTTTTAACGCTTTTTAAGAGTCTTTAGAAGAGGTATTTAGTACTTTTTAAATACTTTTAAAAGAATTCTTTATTATTTTTTAAAGATTTTTAGAAGAGTCTTTTATTACTATATTAATATCTTCTTTCGGTTCTTCTTAACGTTTACTAGAGGTTAGAGTACTAATTAAGAGAGTTTCTCGAAAGCTAGATTAATTAATAGATATTAAGTTTCTAAAAGATATATATATTTATAATAGATTTATAGCTAGCGAGATCGCTATAGTTTTCTCTTATTAGCGAGTATATTATTATAACTATTTCGAATGTTCTTTCTATAGAAGCTTAGGCTAGTTCGAATATTCTTACTAGGCTTCTTCTAGAAATAGCTTCCTAGTACTTAGGCTAAGATTTCTATAGAAAAGAATTAAGTTTCTTCTATATTACGACTTATCTATAATAATTAATCTCTTAATAATTCTTTTATTTTATATTATTATTAGCGCTCTTTATCTTAGACTTATATTTTTAATATATTTAAAAATATAGAGCTTTATTCTATAAATATTATAAATAATATACTTTTTTATTATTTACTACGCTATAATCGTACTTCTTATATCTTTTAAAAAATATTTTTTATAAATATTATAATTTATTCTAGTAAGTATATATAATTCTAAGAAATAGTTAATAGTTAATTTCTCTTTATATTAAATTAATAATTATAAATATTTCTCTTAGTATTCGAGATATTATAATCGTTATTTAAACTAATTTAAAAAGAGATTAAGCTCGCTAAGAAAGAAAAATCTAAAAGTACTTCTCTTTAATCTTAGCTTATAGTTTATAATCTTAATTTAGCTTAATATAGCTATATTTATTAAAAGATAACTTAATTCTATTTATTTATAAAAGATTAATTAAGTTATTAAGAGTAGTACTATATAAGTTAAGTAAGTTATTTATATAAAAAAAAATTAATATTATTAAGTAGTTATTATATCTATAGAGTATCTTATTTAACTTTAAGCTTTTATATAAAGAGTAAAGTATAACTATATTAATATATAGAGTATTTAATAATTTAGAAGATATTATAGAATATATATATTAGCTATATCGATTTTAAAGCGACTAAGACTATTTATCTTAAAGTTCTAATATACTTTATATCGAATAGCGATATATTTAATTTATATTAATTAATAGACTATAATTAGTCTTATAAGATATAAGTTTAATTATAATTAAACTAATCTCTATTAATCTTATAGCGATTTATTCTATATTTTATTATAATTTTTACTTATAGTTTATCTAGCTAGTTATACTTAAAAACTATATACTTAGTTAATAAATAAGCTTATAGTAGTATCTATATAACTTTTCTAATTAACTCTTATATTCTATAAATTAAATTATTAAAGAATAAAAAGAAACTCTTATTTATAGACTTATTAAAGTTTAAATTATTAATAAGAAGATTTAATTAGTAGACTTTAAAGTAGATAATTTACTCTAGAGATATATTTTATAATAGTTACTTAGAAGTTTAGATTATAAAATCTCTATTTACTTCTTATTTAATTATAAGAAGTTAAATAATTCTAGAATTTTTATTTAGTTAATCTTATAATTATTTATTATTTAATATACTTATATTAATACTAAGTATTTAACGAGGATACGATACTAACTAGATAGAAGTTACGTAAGATTATCGTAGTTAAAAAATAGCTAATCGGCTAGTTAATATAATATATATAATACTAATTAGTAATTAATATTAAAAGTTAACTTCTAATATCTATTAGCTTAAGAAAGTACTATCTAGCTACTATTCTCGCGAGTAAAACTAATTAGATACTTTACTAGCTTCTATATAGATATCTATAATAGAGAGTTAATAAATCTCCTTTAAATTTAAATAGAGATTATAAAATATATTTCCGAAGTTTCTTTCTCTTATAATATATCTTATAACTCTACTCTAAAAACGAATCTAAAAGAAATTACTTAAAAAAACTAACTAAAAAACTTATAATATTATAATTACTTATTCTATATTATCGTATTAACTTTTCTATTATTAAAAGTAAAAAAAATATTATTAATATATCTAATTCTATCTACGCTCTAGATTATAATCTCGAAGTTAGTATTATTTATTTAAGAGAGTATAGCGAGCTTTAAAGTTTAATCTAAAGAGTAAATACTTCTAGTATTTATCTTTTAACTTAAAGCTTAGTTTAGAAGAGGAAATATAGATTCTAAAAATACGTACTTAATACTCTTTTAATCTTAGTAGCTTTCGAGCTTCTATTCTTTTTAAAACCTTCTTCTTCGTAATAATATTCTTAACTCGAAAGTAGATATTTATTTTACTTCTTATACTTTTATAATTTATAGTCTAGTATACTTCTAGATTTATATTTAAGATACGATAAATAATTTCTACTTTAGTATTTAATACGACTTTTTAACCTAAGATTTTTAACTCTTTATACGCTATAAGAAGACTATAAATTATCTTACTAGCGATCTAAATTAAAAAAATTAGTATAATATCGTTTCGAAGTTAGTATTACTTATTTAAAGAACTATAATAAGTTTTAAAATATATCTAGAGAGTAAATACTTCTAGAATATCTCTTAACTTAAAGTTTAGTTTAAAATAGAAAATCTAAACTCGATAAATATATACTATATAAGAAATCTAAATATAAGTTTTAATTTAGTATTTTTCTTTTAAAGTTATTAAAAGAGATATAGAAATTAGTTAGAATCGAATAGAAGTTCTTACTACTCGAAAATATCTAAAAATAAGTATTATCTTAGTTAGATATAATAGCTTTAATTCGTATATATAGTTTTTTTAATTACGAACTAGCTTAATATAAATAGTAGAGACTATACTTCGACTCTATATAAAAATAAAGATAAGAATACTATATTAAAAATATTCTTTTTAATAATTATTAAGATTATATCTATTATATATAGACTAGAGCTTTAGAGTTAATATTATCTACTTAAGATAATATCTCGAACTCTAAAGTATACTTTTAGGGTCGAAGCTTTTAAGACTTATCTTAGAATCTATAAGATATTTTAAGAAGAAGTAATAGACTTTAAAAAGACGTATCTATATTCTTCTATATTCTTTAACGACTATCGCGTAGTTACTAATATCTACGCTACGTAACGGGGTAGAGTACCTCGGCGAGGTTTCGAGGAGAGACGGGGTTAAGATAAGATATCGGGGCGGGAGAATAAGATTTCTAGAAACCCCGTCCCGCTCCGAGGTCCCTAGGCTAGGGCGGGATATATCTCGTTACTCCGCTAAGCCTCTTAGTTAGATTAGTCTAAGATCGTTACCTTTATAATAGTCTTCTAAATATAACTCTATTTATCTTTCTAATTATCTTTCTAAGTAATTACGCTCCGAGGTCTCTTTCTAGTTAGAGTATCGTATTATTAAACTTATTCTATATAATTCTCTATACGTAATATCTAATTTAATAGAAGTTATTTAGAGGTAATTTATACTTAACGGGGACCCCGTTTTTACTTCGCTCTGAGATTAAAAAACTTCGCCCCCCCTCGTCCCCCCCCGGCCCCCACCTTACCCTAGACCGAGGCGAGGGGACGTACCCTAAACCTCGCCCTACCTCGCCCCGTTGCGTATTCTGAGAATATCGAATTTGCGACTTTAAAAAATTAGAGCTTATATTAGTAACTATAAGTCTCTAGTCTTCTCCTATCTGCGTCTCTAAAGACTTAGAAAAGCTAGAAAATTCGACTCCGTTAACGATCTCGTTATCGCAGTAGCTATACTATTCTAAAGTTAGTATCTCTCTTCTTTAATTGTTTCTAGAGTTTGAAGATAATCCTAAAGAGTAAGATATATTAATTACAATTTTAAATTCAAGAAAAAGATAAGATATAGAAGGGTAAGGAATTTATTAGAGATAATATATACTACGCGAAGGCGCTACTATAGTCTTCTTTAGCATCGGGAGCTGTAACCTTCCAGGTCTCCTCTAAAGGATTATCCTAAATTTACCCTCGTTCCCCTCGCGTGCGTCGAAAGCGACATTCACAAAGTTCTCGCCTAAGGGTTCCAGCAGCTGAACAGCCTCTTAGAATACTTCCAGCGACCACGATCCCGTTATTAAGTAGTCCAAGCGTAAAGAGTACTTCAACTCTTCTCTTACTCTCAGCAGAATAGCTTCGTCATCGTTTCCAAATTATTCCTAAAGTTTTACTATCAGCGATTACTCTTTTTAGGAGAGAATTAAACTCTTTCTGAAAGATTGTAGTCCAGAAGCATACCTTTAAGCTCTCGAAGACTGAGAAATCTTGGGTGGAAGTGGCCTATCTAGGCTTTTCTCCTTCTCTTCTCAACCCGTACAGCTACTATGTTGATTACCACAGCGCTAAATTCACCGGATCCCCCTCCATGGAGAAATAAGATATCATAATTGTCTGGAATGTCCAGGAACGATAAAGCACCACGAGTACGCACTGTAGAAAATAGCGGAAAGCTTCCTTTTCGTTTTCGGACGAGACAGTCCTTCACTACAAACTTCAAAATTCGAGAGCACGAGCTCGTATTGCAATTGTATTCGTTACTGGCACGCCAACTAGACAAGATGCTGGCAAGTGATTCCCCGCGCCCCATCTCAAGCCTTAGCTGATACTTCTCTAGAGACGTTCCTACTGATATTCTCTCCTCCCTCAAACCAGCTCACGTTCCATAAATAGTCACTGAGAAGTTCGTCTAGCGACACTCCATCGGTCTCGCAAAAACCATCTCTCTATACCCTTCCTATATTATGACGCACATAACGGTGACTTAAGACATCGACTTTGGAAACGTGCGTCCCTTGGTTCCAGCACTACACACGGAGGCATATGAAATATTATGAGGAACTACCATTTCACGATGTTCCTGGCTTCGCGGCTTTCTTCGGATGTCAAAGATACTTCATGCATAGCTCGATGCTGCAGGGTTTCTCTCATGAGCACCTAACTTACTTGCTTGCGTGCGCCGCTAGTGATTGTAATCGCCACCCCGAGGATGATCAAAAGCTCAAGGCTGATCTGTATATCATCCGAGTGCTTTTACATCGCGGAGCGGACTCTAATTCGGCTTTGTTGCTGAACCCTTTGAACTGGGCAGATCAAGTCATACGGACTTCGCCTTGGATCGTCTTCTTCATACGTGTAGTGCTGCAAATACTCGCTGTCGACATTATTAAAATATTTTCAGGGAAAAAGGCCACAGAACTCATGTTGCAGCCATTTTCGAGCAGATGGTTGGAAGTTGAACTGTTTCTGTCATCTGGTGCGGATCCTAATTCCAGTATCTTTTCGCACAGGACTATCAAGGCTGAGGGTGCCGAAGCCATCGTTAATTTGGAAGAAATACCTCTGTCGTCGCAAGACGCGATGTTGCAATTTGCTTTAAACCCGAGTGTTGTGAGCAGTCGCTACTTCGAACTTCCCAAATTGTTGCGATCGTACGGTGGAATTGAGGGAAGATGATGTCATGTCATTCGCTTTGAGAACATTCAACCCAAGGCCAAGGGCTATGAACATATATCCGAGAAAAGTCGGTATTTCTTATCACAAGACCAGTCTAACTCCTTATGCAAGATCTTACAATCTAATTTTGACCGTTACTTGCATGACGGCGGCGATTACTTCAAGCTCAGAAAGAAATTGCATCAAGAATGCCTCGAGGACTTCATGAATCTCGTAGCCACACATACAGACGCTGACATCTTCAACGCTCCAGAAACAGATGATGATGATGGAAGGGGTCAACCAGACTGCCCGTCCTGCCTTCAACGCTCTCGCGAAAGCACTCCTAGCGAAGATTCCCCTTTATAGTCAAGTCATGTAAATCATCATTCCTCCAGCAATAAAATTCGAAACTCAACCAAACAACGATTCAACCTCCCTTTTCCGCTGATCTCTGGCGCCCCTCAACAATTGATCTCTGCTGCTCTTCAAACCTGAATCTGTGCGATCAAAGCATTGTTCCCCTCCCGACCCGCCTCCAAGGTTCCCTTCACGATCGCTCAAGATGCCGCCATCCTATCCACCACCATCTAGCTCCAGCGCACAAGCGGAACTGCCACTCGCAACCCACGAAGCTCTTTACCACCACGACGACCCGAGTCTTCGACTTTGCGACTCTCGCCACAGAGAAGACAAAGTCCCGAATGCAGTGTGAGAACACTGGGGGAGGTACCAGAGGTATCTATCCTTTCTTGTGGGCGATGAGGTCCGGACCAGTGGCGGGGAAGAGAAGTATGGGCGGAGAAAAGTCGAGCTGATAGGGATGGATCGGATGGAAGAAGGGATGAGGTTGTGGAAACAGAGAAAATTCGGGAGGCTACAACAGGATAGGAGAGTCTCATAATTTCTTCAGACAGACAAGGCACATGGGACCGGAAGGTAGAAGATCTAATTCGTTGCATCTCAGCTAGTAATGTTGCTCTTACGCCGAAGGCAGGACAAGGCCAGGGAATGAATAATAGCCGCATCGAGTGTCAGGCAGGTAGATCTCGCGACCTAGATGTCAATAGGTGCCAGGAGTACCGGTACTGGATCATGTATGTATGCTGTTGTATATTGAATGTAATGGAGGCAACGCTTGCTGTCGTTATTGTGAAGAGTGCACTTGCCATGCTGGCATGGACAGCCCAGTTCATACAAATGAAACGAGAAACTTGTCTGAACGGACTCCCTGGGATATTGCTGACATGGTAAAAAGGGTTGTATTTGCCCATAGAAGAAGCCTCGCTGCAATGGTCGGCAGCCACAACTGCGGTATCTGTGCTGGATCAATACTAGAATCAGTCTGGCTAAATAGCTGCCAGATATCGGCTCCCTGCATAAGTATGTGCATGCAGCTTTGTCTACACGACACAGGTTCCAAGTATTTCTTGACAACTTCAAATCCACGTTCTACCTTGTATCAATAGTAATTTTCATTCCCGTCTAATAAATCATTGTGGAAGGAAAGATTGCATATACCAGGAAAGACGTGCGTAGGTACCTACATAAAAGGAGTGTCACGTGACTATGTCAGAAAGTATTTATCCCCCAAGATTTCGCCGTGTATAACATATATTTCTCATTGCTGCAATCGCGCTGGTTGCCACGGTTTCAACTGGGAATTCATTTGATAATGACTCGCCTTTGTTCGATCGTCTCGGAGTCTCGAGGGAACAGGCACTTACTTGCCAGTACGGGGGCCGGGTTTTGCAAAAGCCGAAAGGCCGATTAATCAACAAAGCTTGACCTTGGTGCCTGGATTCATTTTCAGCCAGTCTCCCGTGCATCCATCGCATTATTTATATATTTACATCGCTTTGTACTTCTAGTTTTGATCTGATGTTGATATTCGAAACGTAGTCTTTGATCAACTGTGCTGCGGTGAAGATGGCCTCCCAAAAGAACATTGTCATCCTCGGCGGTTCCTACGGCGGTGTATCTACTGCCCATTACATCCTCAAGCATGCAATTCCCCATCTGCCGGAAAAAGAATCATACCAAGTCATCATCGTCAGCGCCTCAGTGCGAGCAATGTGCCGACCCGCTTGCCCTCGTGCCCTAATATCAGACGACATGTTCCCACAAGACAAGCTCTTCGTTGACATCCCGACACTATTCCATCAATACCCCCAGAGCAGCTTCCGCTTTATCCACGGCACAGCCACAAAGCTCAACCACACCGACCGGAACGTCTCCATCAGCTTAGCGACCGGCACCACCGAGAAGATCGATTTCCACGCTCTCGTCATCGCCACCGGCGCATCTACGACTTCCCCCCTCCTCGGCCTAACCCGTGACGACGGATTCCTCCGAGAAAAATGGACCGCATTCCGAAACGAGCTCCCGACCGCCAAGAACATCGTCATCGTCGGCGGCGGCCCCGCGGGCGTCGAAACCGCCGGCGAGCTCGGCGAACACCTCAACGGCCGCGCCGGCTGGTTCACCTCGAAACTAGCAAACCCAAAAGTCCCCATAACAGTAATAACCTCCGACTCGAAGATCCTGCCCGCCCTCCGACCCGCCCTCGCCAACAAAGCCGAAGCCTACCTCGCCAAACTAGGCGTCAGCATCCTCAAAAACTCCCGCGTCAAAGCCGTCGAACCCCAAGGCGCAGGCACCGACAACATCACTACCAAAACGACACTAACCCTCGAAGACGGCACAACAATAGCCGCCCATCTCTACATCCCCGCCACCGGCACCCGCCCCAACACCACCTTCATCCCCTCCACCCTCCTAACCGCCGACGCCCGCGTCGCCACCAACGCCTCGACCCTACGCGTCGACACCGCCGGCCCCCTCATCTACGCCATCGGCGACTGCGCATCCTACGCCCGCCCCGCCATCCACCTTCTCCTCGCCGCGATCCCCGTGCTCTGCGCGAACATGAAGCGCGATCTGCTGCTCGCCGCCGGCAAAGCGGAGAGCGCCGTGGGCGCCGACCGGGTGTTCGAGGAGGACACCCGGGAGACGCAAATGGTGCCGGTGGGGAAGAGCAAGGGGGTCGGCGCGGCGATGGGGTACAGGTTGCCCAGTTTCTTGGTGTGGCTGATCAAAGGGCGGGATTACTGGCTGTGGACGACGGGGGGGTTGTGGAGCGGGAAGCAGTGGGCTAAGGAGTCGTGATGGGATTTGATTTTCGGATGAGTCTTTGTGGCTGGAACATGTCATTTGATCGATTGGGCTAAAGCCTACTAATTTGTATATTAACATTAACTTGATTGAAATCTATAGTATTTGATCACTATTCTGGTTGGAAGTAGGAGATGTTCGAGCAGGTCCGTATAATATAAATCTAAGCAGCTTTTATACAAACTGTACTATATTTTTCGATAACTCATATTGATAATTTAGTTACTCTAAGAAACCTTAAAATTTTCAACGAGATTTTTTAATCTTCTTTTTAAATTTCCGAAGGCTGCGTGCTACGAAATATGCCAAGCATTCTTATTCATTCCGAACATGCTAAAAGTTAGACTTAATAAACAGATGCATAACGCTCCAGTCCAGCTAGTCAAGTCACAAAAGACTGCCCCTAAGCGCTGCCGAGAAGTAGATGCCCGGCGTGCACCCGAAAAAACGCTAGTGTAGGACCCGGGCGAGTATACTCGCACCAAGAATTCCCCACCTACACAAGCACACGCCCATAAACAAGCGGACTCTTCATGAAGCCCGCCACGACGTTCCCCCAAATCCCGACATCATCAATCGCCACCGCCATCCACGGCCCTCTCCGGCCGTGGCAAGGGGCGCCTCCGCAGCGGACATGTTCGGACAACGGTAGCGCATGCAAAGGCTCTCGATTAGGCCGAGCGAATCCTGATTCAGAACGACCGGCGGCCCCACTCAGCTGCTTAGGACGCGCAGTGGCTTTCCGCCCCTGATCTGGGCTCTACGATTGAGAATGAGTGCCATATCTAGCATCATGATTCCCATGATACGTTGCAAACATGTCTCTCGTCCGTCTCCACATCTCCAGTTGGACCATTCTTCCCAGCGGAAGGAACAGATCATCTTGGCAACAAGTCCGGAGATATGGGTCGCAGCAAGTTTTGCCCTCTGGAGGCCACATGAGCGATATCTGCTGAAAGACGCGTAGGGTGCGCGGACGAACGCTAGACTGGCCCCGCGCAAAGGAAGCAGCGCATCAGGTGCGGAGGGACGGGGTAGAGGTAAATAGGCGATTGGGGATGGCAGCGCTAGGATATAGCTGACCCGTCATACCAATCAGCAACTGATTTCGCTATGGAAGAAAACAAAGGATCGCGACAACGATCCGTTGCTTTGGGGAGACGAGGTGAGCGCTTCTCGGGCTAGATGAATGAATGGAGATCTGGACTGAGCACGGGATTAGACGGAAGGAATGCTGCTGGTTGTGGATGACAAGCAGCGACAGATCCGGCCGTACCTGCGGGCAGCGAATATCTTAAACCAACTGAACAGGGAAAGGGAACATCTTGACCCGGATGGATCAGCGAATCGGACGGGTGAGTTCCAACCAGAAGGAGGTAGTTTCAATCTGGAAAGCATGCCCGGGAAGCCTTGGGGAGACAGCTCTCGCGATCTGCTGGATGTGGAAGTGAACATGAAGTCGAGGTAAGACCAGCTTCCTTTTGAGAGCGTCCTCACGCTCATGCGGGTATCCTGATCCGTAGACGTAACCTTATAAAAAAGTACATAAGCCCTAATGGATGCTTCGTCACACTGGCCGGATTTCCACGATTGGGAGCAAGAATAGACTCGTCTTGCGATGACGCTCCATCATCTTGCAACCAACTACAACGGTCGCAGTTCGTCAATGACGACATGGTGAGCCCGCATGTCAGATACCAAACCCTGCATTCAAACATTCGATCCAGACGCGGGCGAAAGGTCGAAATAAACGTACCCGTGTACCGAGACAAGCACACGCCTTGGCCGTTCCATGATCCGACTGTAAACTACAACTTGCATCGATGGCCAGAAGACAGCGACGTCCGCAATGGAGCTGTAAAGGCGAACCACATTTACATGGATGCCACTGCCTTCGGTTTTTCCTGCTGTTGCTTACAAGTCACCGTCCAGACACGAAACATGGACGAGGCGCGAAACCTGTACGACCAGCTCCTTCCCATGGGTCCGATACTACTTGCACTTACGGCCGCGACACCAATGGCCAAAGGTTTCTTGACAGACACAGATGTCCGATGGAACGCGCTCGCTGCTTCGAGCGATGATCGGACACGCGGAGAATCCGGCGACGAGGTATGTTTATGCTCTGGTTTCTATCATTCAATTTATTGATCGGAGCGCATTGCAGCCACTTACTACCGATCGATGGAGAATTCCAAAGCCAAGACTGGCATCAGGTTCCACATATCTATCTCAGGACCCACGGCTGCGAGAAGAGTATCAGGACCCCGATTTGATCGTCGACGAAGCTATCAAAAATAGGTTACTCGATGCTGGCATGGACCACCGTTTGGCAACCCATTTCGCCCATTTATTCATCCGCGATTCCCTCGTCGTCTACGATGACGACCTAGAGGAAGTAGACCTTGAGGAAACGAGGCGATTCGACATGATCCTGGGCACCAATTGGAACACGCTACGACTGAAACCGCCTGTCCCCTCCGCCAGAGGACCAGGCTGGCGAGTCGAGGTCCGACCAATGGAGGTGCAACTTACCGACTTTGAAAACGCCGCCTTCAGCATCTTTGTTGTACTCCTGAGCAAGACGATACTGCATTTCAATCTCAATCTTTACGTACCGATCACGAAGATCGACGAGAACATGGAAATTGCCCATGCCCGAAATGCGGTAGTGAGCCGTCGCTTTGTCTTTCGCCGAAATATTATTGCCTCGAGAAAATCCAACGGGCCTCCCGCAGCCGAGTACACCCTCATGAGCATCAACGAAATCATAAATGGCGTATCCTCCCCCTCATCTCACGATAACCCACCAGGTCTCATAGCGCTCATCCGAACGTACCTAGATACATGCTCCCACGATCCTCCGACCCGGCGCAAACTAGACTCATACTTAACCTTCATAGCCGACCGAGCCAGCGGCCAGATACCAACGACAGCGACGTGGCTTCGATCCTACGTCCACGCGCATCCCGAGTATGAATCCGACAGCGTCGTAGGCGAAGGTGTGCTCTATGATCTCGTAAAGGTGATAAGAGAGGTAAACGAAAGCGGCTTCAGCGATGGTTGGAGGGGAGAGATGCCGTCTGAACAAAGCAGTCATGTTGGCGTCGCAAAGGTCTGAGGGCGGCGTGAAACCCGTATATCAATTTGATAGAATAGGAGAGGTCCGATCAGCACGAGGACCCGGCACATTTCGCATGCGCGAGAGTCCTGGCCGATTTCACCTACAGCTCTTTTGCACCCGCAGTGCAATTGCGCATCAGACCCACGCCAGATACTTGCAACACTAGAGGATTACAAACGAGTGCCCGCGTTTTAGTGCTCTCCCTCCCAACGAATGAAGGCATACTCAAATGTGACGTCAGCCCAAGTAGATATATAAATAGATGATTAGGCTAGTCCCACGCTAGGGTCAGCAGGCCTTAATAGGCCTAGCAGTATATATAGCTAGCCTAGCTAGACTATATAACGTACCTCAGCATTAGAAAACTTCTATACCTAAGCGATATAGATCTAAAGTTAAGATAGCTAGCTAGATTAATTATATATATAAATATAAACAGATAGAAAAAGAATACTATAACTCTAAAAAAGAATAATTTAAATAAGAAGCTAAATACTAATAAGAGACTTATATAAATAGAGCTCTTAGACTATACGTATTCTATATATAATTATATAGCTATAAAATAGTAGCTAAATTATAAGACTTACTAATTAATAATTCTACTATTACGATTAATACTCTTTCTTTTAATAAATAAAGGTATACTTAAATATAATATTAGTCTAAGTAGATATATAAATAGATAATTAAACTAATTTTATATTAAAATTAGTAAGTCTTAATAGATCTAGTAGTATATATAGCTAGTCTAGCTAAACTATATAATATACTCTAATATTAAAAAACTTCTAAATACTCTATATAACGTTATATAGAGAATAGAGATCTTATAGAATAATTTAGCGAATATTATTAATATTAGCGCTATAGAGAAGATATATACTAATATTAATATAATACTAGAAGTATTTATAATAAATAAGTTATAATATAAAGATAATAATTATCTAATTTCTATCTATTAAGTAGCTAAATCTTTTTATTACTTAGTTTTATAAGTCTAGCGAACGTTATAGCGTCTCTATAGAAGAAATAATCTAAATAATAACTTTTAATATAAAGAGATTTTAGTAATTAATAAAGACTTTTTATTATAAGATTTCTAATAAATAGAACGTCTACTATAGTCTTAAATAAAGATATATTCGAAGTAGTAAACTATTTCTAAAAGAGATAATCTAAGATTTTAACTAAATATATCTTATCTTTTAATATAATAATAATTAGAGTAATTCTTTATTTAAATAGATTCGTTTTTAACGCTAATAGTATTAATTTAAGATAATCTTTATATAGTCTTATAAAGTAATATATTAAAAACTAGTAATTAAACTCCTTATTCTTATAATCTTATATAGTATAAATAAACTTATCTATTTTAAGAAAGATAGCGAATATAAGATAAAAGAATATATAAAGTATAATTTTTAGCCTTATAAATTAATTATATAAGACTAGAATTTATAAGAGAATATTCTTAATAATTAAATATCTTTTCTTAGTATTAGTCTCGCTATATAGATAGCGTATTCTTATTATAATATATTCTAGCTATACGCTATAAAATATAGAGAGATTATTAAAACTTATATTAATATAGATTAATTATATATTAATAAGATATAACTTTATTATTTTAGCTTTAAGTTATTAAGTATTAAGTAAGACTATCTAACTCGCTAATAAGTTAATAGTAACTAAAAAAGACGACTAAATAGCTTTAAATATATAATAATAGTTATAGAACTTAATAAAAGTCTTATATATTTTTTATATTTTTAAGATAAATCTTTATTATAGAAGACGTATAATCTTTCTAGATAAAATAATCTAATTATACTAGAAATTTAATAAGTCTTACTTTATATAGAAGAAGATATAGCTAGATAATATAGCTATAAAAATATATTAGCTATTTTTTAATAGCGAAAATAAGATAAATTATTAGCTAGCTAGTTAGTCTTTATTAGAATCTATATAGAGATTAAGATAATATTATTTTTAACTATTAATATAGCTATATAATATAGCGACGTTATAGTTAGCCCTTAAATAAATAACTTCTTAAGGCTATAAATATAGACGTTATTATTATAATAAAGAATTACGTAGAATCTTAATAATCTATTAAGTTATAGCTAAATAGTATACTATATAGCCTTTATTTCTTTAAACTATATATCTTTATAACGATTATATATAGCTATATATATATTAAAGATATTTTAAATAAATTATAAGAGATCTAAATATTTTAAAATATAGTCTTTTATTCTAAACTTTCTTAAAGTATCTATTTAAATATATTATATTAGTTAATTAGCGATATAATATAGTAGCTATAGACTATTTTAATTCTTTAAAAAGATATCTTATTATTAAAGATTAGTTTTTATATAAGACGTAATATATATAGTAGTCTCTAGACTATATAAGGTATTAAAAAGTTATCTTAAAAAGATTCTCTTTAGAACTATAATCTTAATAGTAAATAATAAGAATTTAATAACTAACTTAAGCTCTTAATATAAGATAGTAGTCTATTTTAAGAGATTTTTAGCTATATTTTTTACTTTAATTAACTTATTTAAAAGTAGTCTCGTCTATATAAGTATATTATTAAATTCGATTTTTAGAAAATTAGCTATAGTATCTATAATATCTTTTAAATAATTAATTTTAACGTCTAAATTATTATTTAGATTATTAAATTACTAATTATATAGAACTACGTTATCGCTAAATATAAAAATAATAAAAAAATTATTTAAGTAGTATAGTATTATAATCTATAATAAAAAAGCTACTATTACTAACCGAAAAGATTTAGGATATTCTATCTAGAATCTCGTTTCAAGTAGTCCTATACTATACCGTAGTATAGGATATAAGAGGTTAGATACTATACCTTTATAAAGGTTTAGTATAGGATTTGAATAGAATATCCTACGGTATAGAATATTAGCGGTATAGTTCTACGATATAGAATAATCGTAGGATATATAGCGGATAAGATAACGATAAGATAAGAATTCTGCTAAAAGTAGATTAGGAGTACGCTAAGAGGACTGCTCCGAAGTGTGCTGGCTAGAATGATGGCTAGAATAGTGATGCTGGGAGCACTGCTGAGTACATTCAATTAGAGCACTTATTGGAGCACTCATTGGAGCACTCATTTTCGCACTTATTGGGAGCCATTTTCGCACTCATTGGGAGCCATTGGAGCACTTATTGGAGCACTCATTGGAGCACTCATTTTCGCACTCATTGGGAGCCATTTTCGCACTCATTGGGAGCCATTGGAGCACTNAAGCACTCATTGGAGCACTCATTGGAGCACTCATTGGAGCACTCATTGGAGCACTCATTGAAGCACTCATTGGGAGCCATTGGAGCACTTATTGGAGTACTCCTATTAAATGCATTCAGCAGTGCTCCCAGTATCACTATTCTAGCTATTATTCTAGCCAGCACACTCCTGAATAGTACTTTTAATAGCTATGTATAAGATATCCTACTAGATATCCTATAGGAAATCCTACGATTATCCTATCCTATAGGATATCCTACGATTATTCTATATTATAGGACTATACCGCTAATATCTTATACTATTCTATAGAGTATAGGATTTAAAGGCCTCGTTCTACACCGTACTGTAATATAATATACGAAGGTAATTATTACAGAGTACTCCTAGGGCATATTTTGATAGGAGGCCGGGCCGACTATTAGGTCGACTTAGTATAGTATATATTAGCTCTATCTATAGAATAATTTATTATCTATTTTACTTCTACTACTATTAAATCTATACTATATTATAATAATAATAATATCTTAGCTATAGCTATTAGTACTATTTATCTACTAATTTAGACGCTATTTTATTAGTTATATTTAATAAGAATCTCCGTAATTTAACTATTAAGCTATAAAGAAGAAATCGCTTAATTATAATACTTTTACTACGCTTAGACTAATTAGTTTATAAATAATAATCTAATTAAATTAATAATCTATATAATTAATAGAAAGATAATCGCTATTATATTCTATTTATAAAAAGTCCTTAAATTCGGCTACTTTAGTATTAATATATTTCTATAGAACGTATATAATTTAGCTAGTTACTTAGCTTACTTAGAAAATCTATCACTAATTAAGGCCTTAACTCTAAAAGAATAATATTAGAACTAGAATTAAATCTTTAAATTTAATAAATTCTATTAGCTAATAATATAATAATAGTAAATTATTAATCTATCTATTTTAATACGCGTAATTAAGATATTTCGCGAAGAGATATTATATTTACGTTAAGAAATTTCCTTAATATCTAATTTAGTAAGCCCTATTATAGTTACTTTTATAGAAGTTTTATATTTATTATCTTTATTCTCTATCTTATTAACGATAGATAACGATATACTGGCTAGAAATAATAATATAATTATATTAATAATATTAGATAATAGTTAGAATAATAAATATAAAGCTAAATTAATCTTTTTAATTTAATAGCTATAAGATCTAGCGTTTCTAATACTTCTATAGAATATAATATAAATAATTATTACTAAAATATCTAATTAATCTTTAGTATAATCTTTAGATAAAAATAAATTAATACTATCTATTATTAACTCTATAGAATATTTAGTAAGATTAAAGTTAAAAAAAATTAGCTACTTTAATTCTACTACTAAAGATAAAGATAATATAGTTAATACTAGAAAATACGTTATTTATAAAGATATCTATAAGTTTACTAAACGAATTAAGATATACGCGTAATAATAGTCTAATATAGAAGTTAAACTACTTATTACTAAATACCTTTAAGGCGATATAATTAAATAGTACTTTAATAAATTAAGTAGTAATAAGAGAATATTACTAGTCTATATAGTATTATATAATAAATAGATCTAAGTACTTATAAAGTACTTTAAGATAAAGATCTTTATCTTACTAGTTCTACTTTATAAGACTAAATATAAAGTAGTAGACGCTAGAAAAGAAGTCTTAATATATTAATATATAAATAAGATTTTTAAGTTTATAAAATTTATTAAGATTAAATTTATTAAAAATCGTATTAACTATATCTATATAAGTTTTATATATAAGTTTAAATAAGATCTTTATACTCTAATAGATACTACTACTATCGAGAAGTATTTTAATAATCTTAATAAATATTAAGAGACCTAGAATAAATATATATAGCGGAAATATTAATAATTTTTATTATCTTTAAAATTATCTTATCTTTAGAATTATTTTTAGCTATTATTTAAATAGCGTAATTAGATATCTTAAAAGACTACTTATTAATTTAAAATACCTTATTATAGATTAAATACTTTATATAGCTAATAAATAATATAGCTTATATAATAATAATATATATTATCTACTTTTAAGATTTTACTATAAATTACTAATAGGCGAGCTATTCTACTATATTTAGTCTCTTAATAGCGATCTTTTTACTTATTATAGCGACTAGATTAGATTTTTTTATTAAGTAGATATTAATAAAACTAAGAAGAAAGCTATTCTCTTTATTAAAACTTATAAAAAGAGTACTTAAACTTACTCTATACTAATCGCTTTTTATAATAGTAGTTAGAGTAGTAGCGATTAGCTACTACTTATTAAAATAATATTAGCGAGAAAGAATTACCGTTAGAAGAGAAACTATTAGTAAAGAAAGATTAATATATTTAGAAATAATATACTAATAAGTCTAATAGCTATAACTATAAGTATAACTATAAAAAAGAATTACTTTAATAATATTTTACTATATTAGTTCTATAGCCCGAATTATTTAAATATTAAGTATATAATAAATTCTTTACTTTAAATAATCGCCTATATATATATTTTAAGAATTAAGAACTTAAAAGAGGTAGCTATATATATATATATCTAGAATAATCTATAATATATATAATAAAGAAGTAGAAAGAGTTTAAAATTAAGAACTTTTAAATTAATATTTAATTTAAGTTTAGTTCTAGCCCTAATTTAGATAAAGCTTAATTTAATAAGATACTCGAAAAAGAGAACGTTTAAATTATTAATTCTAATATAGACTTAAGTATAGAAATAGAATCTAATTATACTTATTATAATTAATACTATACTTAATTAAATATTTAATTAGATTCTTTTAAAGATAAAGATATCTATATAGTATATACTAATTTAAAAACCAGTATAATTATAATAAATTATAAATTAAAAGAGAAGAATCTTTTTTAAGTATATATTTATACTATAGCCTTTCTTATATATATAAGAGATATTAAGAATAACGTCTATAAAACTAGTAAATATATTATTTAAGAAATCTTCTTTTTAAAAAGAAAAGATAAAAAAGATTAACTAGCTATTATAAGAATAGTCTTATATAAGATTTATCTTATTAATAACCTAGTTACTAATATACTAATAGAGAATAATATTCTTATTTTAAAAAAAATTAATCTACTCTTTTTAAAGTAAGTAGCTAATATTAATAGCTATAAAATAAAGATTTCTATTAAAGTATATTCTAAAGATTCTTTAATAAAGTATATAATTAACTTTAAAAAAATAATTATAATACTTTTAAATTCTTTCGCTATAGTCTCTATTTATTATCTTAACTTATTAGATTAAAACTTTATATTTAAATTTATTAAAGACTTAACTCTCGCTCTTTATACTAGTTTAATTAACTAGTTAATAAAAGATATTCTAGTTAAAAATATAATAGATAAATCTATTTATATTTAGTAAAATATAAGACTAGGTTATCTAGCTAAGCTATTTACTAATAAGTATTATTATATTATAAAGAGATAAGAGAACGTTATAGAGCTTATTATATATTATTTAAAAAAAGAATATTATTAATTATTTATTAAAGAGTTCTTTAAAAAGCTTTTAAAGATTAGAAAGATTATAATAGTTACTATACTAGCTACTAGAATAAAAATAATAATACTTAATTAATCTTTTCTAAAACTTACTCTTAATATAAAGATAGCTATTATAATATTTAATCTTAAAGTCATAATTATAATATTAAATATAATACTATTAAATAGAGTAACGATATATAGTAACGTATTTAAATTAATATAAATAGTTATTAAGTTTCTATTAATTTAAAAGAAGAAAGAATTTATAAATATATTTAAGATTAAATAGATATAAATACTCTTATATTCTAATTAGAAGACTAAATTATTAAAGATTATATAAGTCTATTTTTTAAAAGCTAATACTAGAAAGATAATTAATAAGATCTTTAATAAACTTTATAATTAAGAATAGATAAGCTAGATTAGTAAATCTACTTCTTTTAGCTACTTAATCTTTATTATATAGATTATTAAACTAGATAATAGCTATAAAGAATATACTATTATTAATATTTAAGAGTTAAATATTATTATTTAGATAGATATCTATCTATTATTATTATAAGCGGATATAATTAGTATAGTTAAGAATTATATATATATTATTATTATTAACTGCGTAAGCTTCTTCTACTAATAGCGAATATATCTAGAAGATCGCTATAGAACGACGATAATTATATATTAAAATTAAGAAACCTTTAATATAACTATAATAGATTATAAGAACTTATTTACTTATATTTAATATTAAATTAATAAACTACTACGTCCTTATTATTAATATATCTATATATATATCGATAATATTATTATTTATTTTATAACTTTTAAGAATTATATTAAATACTTATAAGTAGTTCTAGGCCTTTTTACTAAATTTAATATATTAGTTAATTTAAAGAAGATCTTTATTAGCTATTCTTCTATTAAATTACTAGACTAGAAAATTAACTCTTTTAAACTAACTATTAATAAGAAAAAACTTAAAGTAATTATCTTATTAAAATTTCTATATATTTTAAATATCTTAGAGTATTATCTAGATTTTATTAAATAGTTACGATAGTTTATAAGCTATTACGTCTTTATAATTAAGTTCTTATTAGATTAAAAAACCGAGCTTCTTATAAAGACTTCTTAATTAGAATAGCAGCGTTAAAACTACTCTAAATATATATATATTAAGAACTCTATAGATAAGAAGATAGTCTCTTTTTATACTACGTAATAAGCTCTAGCTAGAACGATATTACTAATTTACTTTAATAATAACTTAGTACTATTTATAGATATAAATACTAGTAAAGTAGATAAGATAGATATAATAATTTACTATATTAATAGAAAGATTTCTAATCTTAAAAACTATTTAGACTATAAGAAAATAAGATTTATACTCTTTTTTAATAAAGTTTTAAAGAACGCTAAAATATATTATTAACTAATAAAGCTAAAACTCGCTAAAATTATATAGATACTAATTAAAGTTTAATATATAATAGATATTATTCTAAAGACTATTATTTATATTAATTATAGTGTAATTTTAGAAATAGCTAAATAGACTACTTTAATAATATCTTTTACTAATAAAATAAATCTTCAGCTAATATAAGTATTTAATTATATTTAATAATTTAAGAATATTAAGTTTCGCTATAAAATAGATACTAAATATATTATTTTTAATACTTTATTAAGACTTTCTTATAATAGCTCTTATAAGATTAATAAGATTAAAGGTTAACTTAATATTTTATAGATATATATATATACTATTACTATACTAGTTAAAATAGCTTTAAAGTTTAAAGAATATATTTTTTAAGAATATTAAAATAATTTTATTTAGTTATAAGTATTTAATACTTTAAAGGCTAATAATAATATTAACGAGAACGCGATAAAACTTTCTTTTTATTTAAATAATAATAGATTTATTTAAAGAATAAATAACTATATATCTAATTATACTTTTATATTTAAATAACTTTATATATCGAATTTATATATAAAGAATTTCTTTAATATAGTATATAATAAAAACGGCTATATTAAATAGAATAAGTATTATAAGATTATTATAAGATAATAGTATATATATAGTCTAGAGTAATAGCTTTAAGAGTATCTACGCTATTATTAGTAATATTAACTATATTAAACTTAATATTACTAGTTATATAATATATTACAGCTAATTTTAATATCTCTAATTCTATATTATATAATCTTAATAGATTTTATTCTAGCTCTTTTAATTATAATAGAAGAATTTAATTATTATCTTATTATAATTAATAAGTTCTTATAGAAAATTATCTTAATATTAGAAAAAGAAATCTAATTTATAATATAATAAATAGATAATTTACTTACTACGTTAATACTACTAAACTAAGGCCTTTCTAAGACTATTATTTTAGATAGAGATTATAAATTCGTTAACGCTATATAGAATTAAATATTTAAGTGCTTAAAAGTTAATCTACTATATTTAATAGTATATTATTTATAAATTAATAGATCGAGTAAGCGTATAAATTAAATAATTAAGATTATATTACGATTTTAGATTATAATATTAAGATAGCTAGCTAAGTAGCTAAAGATATTATCTATAATTTAATTTTAATATAATAACGTTCTATTTATCTCTATTAGATATATACTTACTAAGATAACTATTAGCTTTATTTTAAATAACTTATTAAAATTACTTAGTTAAGAATTTAAGCTAATAGATTCTAAAATTATAAGATTAAAAACTTATAATATAGTTATATAAATTTAAATAAATTAGAAGTTTTATTATAATTAAGTCTATTATTTTTAGTTTTTTTATAAAGGAGATTTCGCTCTACTGCGCCTATATAAAGAATATAATATTTTAGTAATTAAGACTATTAGAAAGAAACTTAGCTAATAGTATATAGAATCGTTTTAAATATTAAAGTAAATAAAATAATTAATTTATTAACTTAAAGTTCTTAATAACTAGATACTTTATTTAGTATTTATTATAATTTAATTAAAGTTTTATCTAGATTTAGCTACTAATTCTTATAATTATAAATATTTAACGTACCTCGAACCTATTAGCACGAAGCGTAACGATATACTTAATAATAAGTAGAAGATTACGCGAATAATTAATAAATAAATAATTAAATAAGATAAAACTTAGTATCTTATACGATAATAAAAATATAAGGTATATTATAATTAATAGCGCGATAAAAAGAATATCTTTACTAATAAGCTAATTAAGAAGTATAAGAAGTATTATAAAATAATATTTAAAAGATCTATATAATAATAGCGAGCTACTTAATATATTATAATTTAAGATAGATTATTTAAGATCTCTATATAATATAAGAAAGAGCGATTTTAAAAGAATTCTATTACGCTTTCTTAAGAACTACTAATAATATTATATAAGATATATAATCCCCTACTAGTACGTTATAAATTAAGTAAACCTTAAAAGTAAGTAAATAGATTAAATTAATAAAAAGAAGAATCTATATTTATATATTTATTTTTATATACTTTCTCTCTTTCTATATTTCTATTATATAACTTATATATAAAGATCTATTAGTAAGACGGCTTTAAAGATATTTTTAATATAATTTAGCTCTCTATTCGCGATATATAGAGAGTATAATTATAAAGTTAATAGAGTTATAAATAATAAGGCCTTTAAGAGTATTTAAGAGTATTTTTAATTTATAATTATTTTAAAGAGAAAAGTTTTATATTAAAAAAGTATTCTATTTAAATTTCTTAAAAAGTAGACAAAAATATATACTTTAATATAATAATAGATCTTTATTTTCTTATTAATACTTTATAAAATTAATTATTTTCTTTTTTTTAATAAGTATCTTATTATTTTTATAGTTTAGTTTTTAATAGATAATTAGCTATATCTCTATATACTTCTTCTTCTTCTTTTAGCTAGCTATAGTAACGAGGGCGCTATCGTCTTTTTTTAAAAGATAGTAATTTATTATAGAGTACTCTTAGAGTATATTTTAATAAAAGGTCGGGCCGACTATTAGGCCGACTTAGTATAGTATATATTAGCTTTATTTATAGAATAATTTATTATCTATTCTACTCTTACTACTATTAAATCTATACTATATTAGTAATATTCTATACTATTCTATACCTTTCCGGCCAGTAGCTACTATAACTTAGTTAATTACTTTAGTAAAGAGATTAAATATAAATAAATATATATATAGATTAAAAGAAAGATAGCGTTCTATTTAATAAAAGTTATTATAATAAAAATCTAGTAGCTATTAATTAAATATTATAATTAAAATATAGTAAAAGATATCTTTAAGATCTTATTTAATAAATATAGCTCTTTAGTCTTACTATAATAATATATTAACTATATTATCGTATATAGTATATTCTAAAGTACTCTATTTCTAAAGAATATTATTATTAACTAAGTTATTATATAGAAATAAGAAATTATAAATTTATTTTTAATTATTATTATATTTTAAAATTAATTCTAATAATAAATAGATATATTAAGGCTACGTTTAAGAATTTATTTAAGTTAGATAATTATATTATAGCTATTTTTAAAGATTTATTATTAATATTTTAGGTACTACGCGTATAGATTAATAATTTTAATAATTATAATACTAGATTTAGTCTTAATAGCTAATTTTTATACTTTTTTAGTTAATTATTATTAAGATCTTAATAAAGATAAGGTCTAGATAGGTTTTTATCTAAAAATACTAATTATCTACTTATAAGAAATTCTTATAGAATAGATTAGAATCTAATAAATTAAATAATATATATAAAAACTCTTCTAATATATATAGTAGTAAGAAGAGTATCTATAAGTATCTTAAAAGTTAGTTAATCTTTAATATTTAATTTTTTAATAGAATTTAATTAGTAGCTAAGTAGATCTTTAAATATATATTTAATAAATAATTTTATTAATAATTTAAATAGATATAGCTATACTTATAGTACTTATATATATAGCGTCTCTTATTAAAATTATAATAAATAAATAGATTTCTAGAAGAGAAGAATTTTAATTAAATAGAGTTATTAAAATATAGTCTACTATTAACTATTAAAGATAATTTATAAATAAGAAGATTATTATAACGTTTATTCTTAATAGACTATACTATAAGATCGTCTTATATAATAATAATATAAGTAATTATAAAGGCGTAATTATATACTTAAATAGAGTTAAATTTATAATAAATTAATAACTTTATTAGATAAACGCGATAATTTAATAAAGTCTTTTATAGATATAGAGCTATAGTTAATATTATATAATAATAAATAATCTAGCTATATATCTCGAAATAGCGTAAAAGATATATTATCTTATTAATATTCTAATATTCTTTTTATTAAGTTAATTAATAGAATTCTAAGTTAGATATATAAGATAATTAAGTTTAAATATTCTAAAGAAGATTTATTTAAAGAATTTAATATTAATAGCTCTATAGCGTTTATAAAGATTAAAAAAGAGTTTTATATTTTTAATATATATAAAAGAGATTTTAAAGCTATTTTCTTTCTTTCTTTAAATTAGAGCTAGGTTTAGAGCTATAATAATAGTAATAATAGCGATAATATAATTAAGATTTATATATTTAATACTAGATTTAAGAGTATACTCGTTCTCTTTTAAGTTAGATTATACGCTTATTAAGTTCTTTAATTTATAATTATTAGTCGAATAAAGATATTTCTAAGATAACGTTAGAACTAGTAATTCTAGATATAGAGATAGAACGATAATAGAGAAAAATAATAGTCTTACGCGTAACTATTTTAGTTCTAGAGGTCTTAGCCTTTTCGGAGATCTTCTCGGATATAGAACGGCGTATCTTAATATCTCTAGTAGTAATAGCTATAATATTAATTAATTTAAGTAGATTAAAATAAATAAGAATAAGTAGAATATAATAAAAGATTAGATAAATAAATAGTTAACTAATATATATATAGATTTAAAGTAAAAGAATATTATAGCTTTAAAGAAGAATAATTCGAATAAAAAACTAAATACTGGTGAAAGACTTATATAAATAGAGCTTTTAGGCTATACGTGTCCTCCGTATGGTCGCATAGCCATGAAACAGCGGCTAGATCATGAGACTCACTAACCAACAGTCCCACTGTTGCGACTTCGATTTTGGCCGTCGCACTTCCACACCTTAGTGTATAAGTCACATTTCAGGAGCAATTGTATTGTAGAATCAATCTCATCAGCGCCGACATCGTCACATTCGGCTCCTGATCAATCTAGTGTAGCGTAGCGCACACCTCCATCTGCACATTGATGACTATTCCTCCGCCACATCAAGATAAGCTCGGTTTTGGGTGGCGGACAAGGGAGGAAAGGAACGGCTAGCGGCGCGAGATGATGAGTGAGCCAATAAGCCGGCTCGCTTGCATGTTGGGGGATGCCCATTGGCATGCATGTCAGACTCCATAGTTCCCCACGAAGTTAATCTTAGATCATCCAGACCTATAGGGTCCGAATCATAAAGTGCTGGTCCCTAAATACGCTGTAGTTCTAGGCGCATTGCCGCGGCAACCTAACCCAACCCCCGAGAGGAACATTAACTTATCCAGAGGTTTTGATATAAGCGTCCTGGCATGTCTAGGACTTTTGGTGCAGACCGTGAAGAACAATCTGCTCTACACATCCAATAGCAGAATAAAATTGCGTTGCTATTGTGGTCGAGAAGTTGCGATCTTTTTAAAATCATCTAGGCCTTTTTGTTACCCGCAAGCCTCACGATTACCTCAGCTGGACAATGCGCTTCGACTCAGGGCCAAAGAAAACACCGAATAAGCGAAAATTGAATTCAGCTCCGGATCCTGTGATCCTAGCGCCGATCTTGCACCTGCGCTGCTCGTAGCTGCAGCCAACCAATATTCGCCATGCACACGATTGTCAGACCCAGGCCTGTACTAAGGACCAAGGTAGGGCGGATCCAGTAAGCATCATGCAAGTAAGAAAGAAGTCTGATTACTAAACCCACGAGACGCTGCCATGTAGACGAAAGAGCGGCACCGTCATCTTCAGCTCCGGCGGATGGATATAGAGGTCAGGATGAATCGATCTTTTGTTTTTCGTCGTTGCAAATCTCCTTTGCTCCGTTTCGCTTGGCCATGGCGGAAGATGTTCAAGCCAGCAAGACGGGAACTCTGGTGGCGGCAGACGTCACTTTGATCATGCTGAGCGGAATCGCCGTCGCGCTCCGGTTGCTGTCGAGGCGGTTGTCAAGGGTTGGACTTTGGTATGATGACTATGTCATCGTGGTTGCGATGCCGCTGGCTTGGATGTTGCCCGTCTGCAATCTTATCGGTCGGTCCACTCTGCGGTCCTGACAAGGTCTAGTATGAAAAAGCTGATCACAGGGCCCAGCGACCCATTTCGACTTTGGCAAGCACGAGGCCGTGGCCCGCCCCGACGCGGCCGAGAAATGGTACTTCATGCTCTACATCTTCGAAAACTTCTACGCCCCCGCCATCGCCATGGTCAAATTCTCCATCCTCCTCTTCTACGCGCGCATCTTCACCGAGCATACCGCCAAACTGCCGACCCAGATCTGGTTCCAGCGGGCCCTGTATGCCATGGGCGCCGTCACATTCTCCTGGTGGATCATCTGTCAATTTTTCGCCATCTTCGAATGCGCGCCGATCCATTACTTCTGGGATCGGAAGCCGAGTACAGGTCACTGCCAGGATGTTCAGAGGTTCTTTCAAGGCCAAGCCGTTCCAAACATCGTCACGGACTTCATCCTTTTAATCCTCCCCTTGCCATTGATCTGGAAACTGCAGCTGCCGATCGGGCAAAAGGTCGCGTTGAGCGGAGTATTCCTGCTCGGCAGCTTGTAAGTCGGACATAGGCTCTCCACATAATCTCAACCACAGCATCTAACTCCAGACCACAGCGTAACAGCAACCAGCATCTACCGCCTCACCCTCCTACTCAAATTAACCCAAATCGACATCACCTGGAACTACGCCGACGCCGCCGTCTGGTCCGCCGTCGAACCCAACGTTGCCGTCATCTCCGCCTGCCTCCCGATGCTCCGACCCGTAGTCCAACTCGTCACCAGCACCTTACGCCGTACAAGTAGCATAGCCAATCGCACCAAGCAACCATCTGGCCCAATTGGCTCCGCAAGTACCAAACATCCAGACTGGACAGCGAGCGCAACTCTAAGCACAAAGGACCGCGGACCTTTTGCCCGTCTAACCGAGGCCTCGTCGTCTTCTGACCGCAGCCACGGAGACGACTGGGAAATGTGGCGGAGCACGGACGTTGAGAGATTGGACTCTGCTATCCGGTCGTACGGAAAGGATGTGCTGGGCCGGGCGGAGTTGGGCGGTATTCCGCGGGGGGCGATACTGGTGAGGAATGAGATCTCGATGCGGGATGATTAAATGTCTGCTTTGACGATGTTTGATTGCATTGTTGGACATGACTGTGAGATGTACACCAAAAGAAACCGGTTACCGTAGACGATAAGAACTACACGACTTTGATGACGGGCAAAAAGAAGAGATTCAGGAGCATGAATGATTCAGATGAACGTGATCAATAAAAACTACTATACATCTATTAAAGTAGCGTAACCCATCATCCCGCTCCAATCTCACGCACGTCCTTATCTCATCCTCTGGCAGGGCACTCGTTTCAGGGGTTCGGCCCTACGACCAGTGCCCAACCTGCCAGAGGATGGGATAGTCTACTCCCATCCAATTCATCAGATCACAAAGATACCTCGAATCCACCTCAGGCTGAACCCCTCGCCGCGAATCCGCCTCATGCAAAAAACCCTGTCCAGCTTCACAAACACCATTGCAGCTGTGCGTGTTATTCCTTCCGGCATTCTAAGCCGCGGCGATGCCAACGCAGAGGGTCCGGTTGGCGTGTAGGAATCTGAGGTCTTCAAAAAGAAAAGTTGACGCGGGCTTCAAGAACAGTTCTCGCCCCATTGATCCCAACGACACGATATCTATTACGCTTAGTAGGGGTCTCCCCAAGGCCTCTTGCTGGTACCATGATAGAATCGATGGGTCGAAGAGCGAGATGTTAGATATAAATAGATAAGCTGTACCGTCCTTGAATTGAGATGTTGGGTGATTTTTGCCTCCCGAATGCCACGAGCAAACTAGTAGTACTCAATATAGGCACGTAGGCAACGCCGCTCCATTCCGAGTGCCGTCTACCGCGTACCCTGTAGCGCTGTTGTTGAATCTATCTCGAGATGTGAAGCTGTATAAATGCAAGCCGGGAAGGGAAATTCCCCCCTCATGAAAGCTCGGTCTTCTAGCTTGTCGAATAATTAGCAAGTCCGCCAAGGTTAAAGCCACCAGTATCATCAAAAGTGACGGACTCTTGAGTGGGACGCATGATATTATCAAAGACAGATTCGACTAGTGGGTGGATTGCCATGTTCCATCGTCACCACTCGCGTCACTATTTGGGGTGGAAGACCAGAGTGTCTCGAGGGCAATTGCAGTACTGCCAACTAAAAGCTTAGAAAGCTGAGTTTACCACGATACGTGAACGCAGCATTAGCGGCTACGTCGGTTCAGAAGCGGATATAATTGAAATTAGTGTATGAGACTTTATTAATTATCTGTACTCAAACCCTGCTGTTCTTTGATAATATTGAGGAAGGCGAAGATAGGTCGATGGCTGATATGGAGTTTAGTGTTAAACACCCGCCGTAAGTGATAATCATGGGTGGGACTCAGAAAATGGGAAGCAAGAGGATATACAGATGTTGTATTCAATCGCTCCATCTATCCAACGAGCCTTTTCACCGCCATCAGTCATAAGGTTTTCCCTAAAATGGAAGTTATCCGGGTTCATCGCCCGATTCGTATGGTTTCCAGGGCGGACTCACGTCCGTGGAGGACAGGTCTGACAAGCTGCGAGATATGCTTCTGGCGCAGGATTTTAGACGAGCTATTCTGTATAGACTATAATAAATGATGCAACAAACGATGCAGTGAAGATGAGGCCAATAGTACAGAGCAGTATTTGGCGATATTGAAGATACAGGATCGTACTCGAGATACGACGTCTAGAAATCTAAAATTCTACGACAATGCGAGATGATATAAATAGTGACTCTTATTGTCTCCAGATGTCAGGGATTGGAGTTGGATTCAAATGACTTGGTTAGGCACTCGCAATATGGCTAGGATAATAGCTATGAAGAAGAAAGAGTGAGTGCTGGCCGGTACGTATTTGTGTGTAGTGCCAAGACCACGCTAGGCCCAATCGGGAACCAAAGTGTTGATGCTGAAACCGTGACACCAGATACAATTCTTCCGTTGATAACCTCGATTTTTCTTATTCTTATATTACTATCATATATAAGAAGAAAAAGGATAGAAGTATTTACATACATAGAGATATCGCGCTAGTGATAGTGATTTATGTTTATTTACGAATTTGTTGAAAGTAAGGCTAGCGGTAAATCGAGGATATACGAAAACTGAATAGAACTCTCTATCGTGCAGTATTTTCACGCAGTAGACAAACTATGTTGTGATTCGGGACTTTACTGTTGCTTTGTAGATTCTAGGCCAGGCTATGGTGTGCTCGATGATCTGATTGATAGCAAGAGGTTGGCGTCTAGAAGGTCATTGACCAGCTCCTTGTCGCTGCACTCCTTCAGAGAACCCGCAAAGTTCCCTTTGGAGCTAATGGTAAGGCCCTGTCGGAGTGATTTCATGGTATTCAACTGCGCCGATCAGAAGGTGCCCTACTTCTTTGATTTTGCCAGCGTGTAATTATGCAAGAAGTTCGCAATGTGATTCACGTCCTTCTTTGATCTCAGACGAAATGGGCCGCACTCCTGCATTCGCAGAAAATTGTTAAGTTTCAGGTCTTTCATGTTCTTGTTCTTGCCGTAAGCCTCGCTGAAATGAGGAAAGGTTACGTAGATCTCGTCCTTGTCCTGAGACAGGAGAAAGATTCTGCATCGAGTCAGTCTGGAGCCGGGGGAGAGTGATGTTCGAAGAACGTACTCGCAACTCTTGTTGGGGTCATGTGACGCGAGTGCATGATGCGAAATCCATGCCGCCATTTGAGCACTCTCTTGGACCCGGATTGATACGTCATCGCCTCTCTCGCGAGGCTTCACCTCGATGAGACTAAAGCTTGGACCGCGCTTGTTACAGAGATGCCCATCCGTCCTCGCAGTGTATCGAACCTCTTTCTGGAAGATCATGGCGTTGCGTTCCGCAAGCCATCGAGTTTCAAAAGGCACCGTTGTTGCAGTAATTGCGGACAGTAGTGTGAGTAGAAAAACATTAACGGTTTGCTCATCTCTGATGAGCCGGCCTTGGGAGTCTCGTGCAGGCGTGTAGAAACCATCACTGGGATCTCCGTCTGCAGTGTCCTCTTCTTTGAACATGAAAGGATCAGCATTGCTTTTGTCCAATATCTTATTATACAAGTTTGGGGCAGTACACATGGAACATCTACTCCAGAGATAGGGTCTGCAATTCCAATACCACTATCGTAAAATAAGCAAGCATTTGGAAGCCACATACCTGAATCTGTCTCATCATCGTCGTCTGGACTGTCCTCCTCTTCTACCATGCTTTCCTCGGCCTCACCCTCAAAACGATCATCTTTGATAGACATTTTTTGGAGTCTGTCTACAGGAGGTGCATTCTTGACCCTCGTAGCAGGGGTAGGGGTTGAATAAGAATCCTTTTTTGATGTCTGAACCCTCGTTCGATGCGCTACTGGCGTGACTGCGGAGACTTTACTAGGGTCAGCAGCAAGTTGGTCTCCTAACAAGACGTGCAGCTGGAATTGCCACACATTCGCTAAGCTGCCCAAAGCCGGTGGAACACAATTAGGTGCGGCACTGCTCTGCGTGACTCCATATTTTGTAAAATTTTCGATTTCACTGAGATAGGCATTCCAGCCACTGAGATTTTTGAGGTCTGAGTCACTGGACGAGGGAAATTGCTCGGTGATTTCGATAGGTAATTGTGATTTAACCTTTGAGAACTCATAGATGACTTGAAGTCCGAGAAAGTGTGCAAAGTGAAACTTGGATGCCGATTTTACTGGCTTAGGAGAACCCAGCTGATTAATCCCACCTGTCACTTTCCATGTTTTTGCTAACGTCTTCCACCTTGTCATGCTGTCCGGTAAAGACTTATCAGATGTACTCGAAGACATTCTCGGAATTCTTGGCTCAATTTGCGAATCAGAATCAGATGACGATTGTATTTGAGAACAGATAACAATTTGGGAATAAGTCGTAGGGATTGAGTAGATATGAATGGAAAGCAATCGCCTGACGGAGGAGATATAAGGAGTCGGAGAAGGATATTCGGGGCGTGGGATTGATCTTGTTATACGAGTATATTAACGGACCGATAAACACGTGGATAAAATTGTTAGGAAATGTTCCGCAAAGTGAATTGGTTCCTGAAATAAGTGATGTTGATGATAGCTGGGGCAATTGGTATATATATAGTATGCTAAGTTGAAAATATGGAAGAATGTTCTGAAATTATGTGTTTACCGAACTAGCCCTAAGGGCATTCGCGCTATGCACTTAGCTCATCCCGATTGGGGTTAGCCGCCGACACAAGTGTGTTGCCCTGGAGATTAGCCGTCAAGCGAAGTTTCCTTGTTTATTAATCCTCATTATTTTCCTACATGCCTTGCCACTTCACACATCTACAGTCATATGCCTCATTCATAGCAGACTGTAGCCATGAAGAAAGAGGCTATCTGGAAAATCGGCCCTACCGCGTTTAAAATTCACAGCAAGCTCTCACATATCCTACGCCAGGTGGAAGATTCCCAAGATGTCTACCTAAGCAATGATTTCATGCGTAACGTCGGTGTTCGAAAGCAAGATTGGGACCTGGCCGATACAGATGACTTCTTCGCTTGCATGACGAAAGAAGGATTTACAAAGCTCAGCCCATCTGACCCAGAACCTGACCCAGATCTTCCCTTTGTAACCTACGAAGAGGTCGAATATCCAGAGTCTGATCCACCTCACAACGTCTTCGATTTCGAAGATTGTGCTTTTAGAGTCGAAATATTTTTTAAAGAACTTCAAATGCGGAAAGCATCCATGGATGGGTATGGTACTGAGTGGCCAGTGAAAGCGTCCATCTGGGTTCCTCGTCAGCTGTGCAAGTACGAAGATCTTCGCGGAGGAAGCAGAATGCCACCTTCTGTACCATGGGTACTACACCGTGCCTACTACAATGACAACAAGCCTCATCAGCTCTATCATGCTCGGCACGGAGATGAGGGAAAAGATGGGGTCGTATCGCGGAGCGAGCTTGAGATCTTGCTTACGTGTATGAAAGGGAGGATGGCAAGCCCATCGCTTTGCATGCATAATATTCCAGTGAGATTGTTACCTGTCAGCTCCACATTCCGTGCTATAAATGCTAATGCAATTCGAGGTACTCCTGCTCTCTATCCACGGCACCAGAGCACGGATTATGATTGCACATTTCAACCGTGCTACGTGGGGGCTCGAGCTCAAATGCGGCAAATTCGAGCAATTTGATGGCTTCGAAGCGAAAGAAGGCGAAGGAAGCAGGGACAGCCGGGCGAGACCGCACGATTTCGAAGAAAAGAGAGACCTGTTCTTCAGGTGGCTCAATCCCGTCTGTAAAGGAGACACATATCTCGAGGACACAAAAGATGGTGAAGAGTTGGTGTTGCGAGGCCGAAAAGGAAGAAAGAGGTTGGTGCCGCGTTCGGAGCCACCCAAGTCTACAAGCTCGGAGTCGAGTGAGACGATGGAATAGATGTTCGACGTCCGTAGGCTGAGCACTCGCTGTACGTAAGGCGGGTCAAATGGCATAAGGGTATCTGGTCCTTAGCTGAGATGGCACATTTGCAGAGGACCGGAGTTAGAGTGAGAGCGGATGACTTGTGAGCGATCTGCGCCATGCTGCAACAAAGGCTCGCAAACCTTTGACCGTGTCAAGATATCCTTGCTCTTCAGTCCGACATCCACGCAAGCCTTTGACCATCTCCAAATGCCCTTGCTCTTCGTTCCGACATCCAGGCTGAGATAGTGAATCACGTACTGCCAGGTAGTGACTTTCGAGAGCGTTATATGAGAAGATGAGTCGAGATGGTTCATCGATTTGAAGGAGCCAGTCGGTGCTGCTTTCGCATCAATGTATCAGTGAAAGCCATGCAACACCTGATGCAACCCGCTAAGACCCTGACAGTACTCTGGGTTAGCGCTAGACCAATGTTTCTTCCCAGCTTTTAGAGTCTCATCAATCCACTATATATGTAGATACTCCTATCAAGTTCTTTGAAGAGCTCCACGCGTCGCTCCGAGGCTGACAAGCGGAGAGCCTCTATCCTACAAAAGATGCTAGTTCCTACAGTGTAGAGATCGTCCATTCTCATCATGAAGCTAGTGTCTTCACCTCGATGACATAAGACGTTCGAAGTGCGGTGGTCGGGTCAAAGTCGGTATCTGCTGTTAAACTCAGCAACTCCGCCCATACATGTCGCAATTCCAGGTAAGCTCGAAAAGTTCGGTGCAAGTAAGAGACGTGAAGTGGTTCAGGTTCCCATAGCTCGAGATTTGACTCTGGTGGAGAACTGGTAGCGCTAGCCTCTCCATGCTGGGGGCTACCATGTGAAGTAACCTCCAGTAATCCTTTGCAGCGGCTGTTGAGCTTCATCAGCATTCTCTCAAGGTTTATACATTCTACCTCCTTAGGAAGTATCCGGGATGGAAGTGTCTTCAGGTCTATCGCATGACGGTAGTTGGGAAATCGGTGCGCTCGATCTAACGTTGGAACGTCCAGCTCATAATCAGTGTTACGGAAGATCTGAAAGATTTGAGATGCTTCCTCCCTATATAGCGGCTCAATACTTTTGAGCTTGTACTCATATAAATTCTCGAGATCCGATGGTAAACTTTACTAATCGGCGGCGCAGGTGCGAAATCCCATCACCATTGCGGAGGCCACTGACGATGGAGTCAGACGACAACGGTGACCCAGAGGAACACGCGAGCAGCCTTCTGTACGAGTTCTTCTACCAACAAGGAGGTACTTTGAATCTCAGTCACCGAAAGACGTTGCATATGATCTCTTTTCTCAAGCTTGTCACTAACATATAAATTGATGTCATCGTACGTCAAACCCTGTAGTTTCAATTCAAGAGACTTCTTGTAGATATCTTGAAATACTGTCCATGGTCTAGTCGAGAGACAAAAATTTGCGTGGACATAGCGCAGTGACAAATCCTTGAAATACTGCGCGATGTCCTCAGGCTCCCCCTCGTACTCATCCAAGCCGTCTATGAAGAAGCATAGACTTAGGCGTCCGAAAGCTTTCTGCAATCGGGTAAATGGCCAAGTTTCTAGAGTGATCGGCTGATCGCGGGCTACTAATTCAGAAACATTGTCCAATCCCTCTGGGAAGACATCGGACATGAGGTCCTTGTGGCGTGTCGGTATCTCGTACAGTAGAGATCGGAGCAATCCTGTTTGTGTTCGCTGTTCAGGGATCCCGCTATTCCAGAAGAAGAACAAAGTAACCGTCAATTGACTCCCTGATGACCAAGCCTGCAGAGATTAGCACGTGAAATCCTAGACATGCCAAGGAGCGCTTTCGAATAATAAATGACCTTGTAGCAGAAATCTTTGAGAGTATATTTTAGGTGCTACATCGAGGCTATTATTCGGGCTTTGGCCCTACGTTGGAGTATGGTGTCCAGACAACCTAATCGATCTTTCCGGAGTGACATTTTCCGAGAAAAGTTTTAGCATAAGGGACTTACCGTGGTACCAACTTTTTAGACCTACATATGCGTGGCATCCCAAGGGCTATTTTGCATCGGCGCACTTAGAAGAACGTGCGATTTTCCTTGGAGGGGGATTGTGGGCCTGGAGACGAGTTTCGGCCAGCAGTTGCAGAGCCAACTTGATTTGCGGACGCGTTTGAACCCTGGGTAGGCATGCGGCCAAAACACCGTGGAAAGTGGAGTCCACATAACGGCACCTTCCGTGTCGTCCCCCTAAGAAGATTAGAAAATATTTTCCGGACCTCTTCTGATTGGCAACAGATTCTACGAGAGGTCCATACAAATCAGCCATGTGGCTGATTTACCATCAAACTGTACAACATATTCAAGATTCTTGGCACAAACAACGATCTCCCAGATACAGCAACTATGCACCTCAACGCCTTCGATTAGCCGTGAGTTTTCATTGAATGCCTTGAAGACTGGTCGTCAGCGCTAAAGTAATAGCTTGGAACCCAGCAACATATCTGGATAGATTGTACTGTCGCACTGGCAGTCTGGGAGGAATTTGGGCTGATATAGAGTGCCTTAAGTGACGTTAAGACACCCATTATACGGACTACGGCGGAGATAATCGCTTTCATAGCGATATATCCCCAGCAGGTACCCAAGGGGATAGCGCGTCGCCGCTAACAAGTGCTGTTCCAGGCTGCTATTTAGGCGCTATAGAAGTGCTATCTAACTCACCAGTTCAACAAGCCGGAGAAATTGTAACGGCCCAAGGCCGCGAGAAGTCTTTACCGCTCTATAATCAGAAAACAGATCCACACGGATCGAATTATCTGCATCTTCGAACGGTACCAAAGTCCTAAATATTCGGCGGAGATATTTGAGGAATTGTGGGGGGAGCCCCCAAGAAAGATAAAAGTGCGCAAGGGACCTAAGTATCTTGCGTCAGGAGAAGACCCTAAAGCCACGAGAGTCTCCGAAGTCTAGAGCGTTATTAAAGAAAGTACCACGACGCTGGCTACTGATAATACCGAATAGCCAGTGTGGGAGACATACGGTAATACCTAAATATTACCAAATAATCCGGGTGGTACCTACCTGCCCAGTTCGGGTAGTACCCCTCTATCTCTTCAATTCGGGTGGTATCCCTCTATCTACAAGGATCGGTTCCCAGTGGGTGTCGTCGCAATAGCGACCAAATATGACCGGATTTGAAGTCGCGACCGCGACGGAATACCATAGTCCCATCTATACACAGGGACTGGCGATAAACTTCTGGTACTATGCGTAATCGATTGTTTTGGTAACGTTTGAGGGGGACATAGTGATAGTTTCCTCTTTGCGCCATTAGCTCACTGTCCTCGATACTCTTCTTGTGTTGGAGTGGTCTGAGGGTTCGAGTCCCGATGACGCCAGGTGGGGCTACTTCCAATGCTGTCACTATGTATATATATATAGTGGCAAAAACAAATAAACAAACTTACAAGTCAAAGTAATAGCTTGGACACATAGCAGACCCGATTCGTCCGCGCAACTTTATGGCGCCTGTAAGATCTTGGCATTTTTTGGATTGCAGCGGTTTGTGCGTTTTTGCCCAATGACCGTACACCCTCATCGAACGACAGCATGACCTTTGCTCTAAGCCTTCCTCTGACCCCACCAGACTCCGCCCTCGAAAAGATGACGCTTTTCCCGCATCACTGGGGTTTATGTTTACCCTCGTCACCATTCGAACTGAACATTTTCTCAAGACATGGCCGACGGCACAGCTTGTCCGGAAGATGAGAACTCAACAGACTGCTTGCTGCGAGAACTGCTGAAGATAACTAAAGATAAAGACGAAGAATTCAACTGGGACCCCCTCAGCTTTGCCTTTCTTGTTCCGATCGGCTTGGTGGCTGCATTATTTGCAGCACTTACTATCTTCCAGGCTATCATATCTGCAGGATCCGGACGACGCCGATGCAACAAGGTTGCGATTGGTCGATGGTCTGAGCTGACCACAAGAAAATGGAGTTGGGACGACCTGATGTTCCTATCAACCGCTAAGACCCCGCTGCTCAGATGTAACAGTATCTTGAGTTTACTCAACAACGACAAGAAAGGACAGCAAAAATCTGGCACGTCTGCGGCCGACAGTTCCTCCAGCGGCACGTCAGCCGCTACATGGCTCAACTTCTTGCAAGAAATCGGTCTAGAAGACCTAGCTCTTTCTGCCAAAGATGACAATACATTCATTGCAAAGACCGCGGCTGATTATCTTCCAAGCGATTCCCTAGCCGTGCCGGCTTATGGCGAGGTGGGTTTCCTAATTGCTATGGCGGCAGCAGCTGGAGCATACTCGTGGAATGTTAATCCACAGTCTCCGTATCCGATAATTGTGGGAGAAGACTTCCAATTCGACTTTCGACAGCATCCAACCCTCGGTACTGTGGGAGTATTTTCGAGGTATGTGCCGAAAGTGGAAAAGAATCCACCATGTTCAAGGAAGGACCTCGCGAAAGCCATTCAGCACGCTAGAGGTGGAATCGATATTGCTACGCTCCTTCCTCTTGATGAATTCGTCAGAGAGCAGTTCGTCAGAGAGCAGTTGTCACTGAAACAAGGGCCAATGTCCATGAACACGAATATTCTCGAGCTACCGTCCTTCAGAGGTCTACTTTCAGGCACGCATCGAGGAGACAATTGCAAGAATAAAAGCAACCTCGAATCCATGTGTAGATTTCCCGGGTACTATGAACAAAGGGATGAACATCTGCTGTGGCTTTTCATAGCGGATACGCCAAAACATCCCCCAGCGATTTTTCCATCGGAACTTATACACCTCCCAAACCTGCTTTCTATCCTTGCTCTGAACAGCAAGTTCTGGGCGACTGAGCGTAAGGCTTCGATAGATCGAGATGATATCGAAAGGGCTGAAGTACCTATTTTGCCCAATGATTTATCATGGGAAAATTCTTTTCAAACAAATAAAGTATTGCCAGCGCAACACAAGATTTTCGGATACAGAACAATCTACCAGGGATGTTTTGAATTACTCTATGAACCACAGGCCTTCCAAGCCTGGTTCGACTCAGAAGAGCGATCCAAAAAGCAGCTATTCCGCCAAGGTGTGGTTGCTCAGCTTCAGCAGATAGACATATGGCTTCGGCTTCAAAATGAACAAGAAATCAGGTGCAGCATAGTTTGTCTTTACCGCATGACCAACGCATTGGCAAAGGCAGAAAATGCGATCACGAGCGGTTCATTGGGAGTTTCCGTATCTGTTGATCAAGCCGACGCTCAGCCAACTAGTTTTGGAAACAACCATCGAGAAGAGATGACCAATGGCCACTTTCATCCTGAGGACGAACATTTGGAAAACCTCGTCAACCGCCACTTTAAAACGCTCACAACACTCCGTAAGCTGATTGACAAATGCTTACCAAAGGAAGATATCAGCGCGATCGTCAAGCAGCACAAAGAAACGACTGTTGAATATTTCATGAAACACAGCAAAACACTTCAAGCTCTTATGGGAATCAGTCCAAGCTTATTTAGCTCACTGCTCAACTTTTCTCATATTGTCGAGCTTTTGCAAAACCTTGACAAACTAATAGAAGCATTGGAGAATACTGAGAAGGTAGAACAAGTGGAGCGCAGTCACGAAGAAATCATCAAGTTCGTCGTGATTTGGAGATGCATTCTGATAGCTCTTTTATTCTGGACGGCACCGGACAACTCCAAAGTCTTATCGTCGGGCTTATGGGAACACGTCATCCCCATTATCTAGCCATAGACACCAGAGTTTCCAATATCAAAGGCTCACTACTCGGCTGTGCACATTGGATACAAGCTCGACCGTCCTCGTTGTCCTGCGCACAAATCTCTCCATGAGGCCGCCAGCAGTTCCTCGCCTGTACAGGACCCCAGATAACGGGAGCCTTCCGTCTCGACAAAGCCAATATCCTATACAACTCATTACACCGACATCTATCATCACAGCAACCAATCACCTGTCCTTCTTCTACGTATATCTAAAGATTTTCTCGTCCTGTACGAATGACAATCCAATTAGCCCTCTCCTCTCCTCCACTTTGCCAACTTCACTCCCCCCCACTCGCAACAACGACCACTTCCTGCCTCCAGAGTAGAAATATACACTAAATGTAAAAGGCTACCATGAACGATAGGAAATCCCCAGAAAGCGGCCAGAATAGCAGGCAGATTTGGCTCAGCCTCCCCATCGCTTCTTCATCGGATTTCTCCGAATCCCGCTCCTTATCCTTTTCAACCACCCCTGACACCGAAGACAAGTCTCTGGAAGCTTGTTAAATCAATAGCTATCACCTCATATGAGCCAGGCCAAATCTGACCTCTCGTCCAGCTCATCCGCTGCTCCCATCACCCTCCGCATGCAGAACCTGATCTCCAATTCCATACTCCCAGCATCCAATGAGAGTCCAAGGGACTCGCGGCTCAAGAACTAAGGGTCAACATATCGTTCTGTCCAGGCTCGAAGCCATCGACACCGCATGCGCCGTGCTTGGCTTTGCGATCCCGCGTGTAGTCCGGGTCGTGCTTGGCTAGCGGTCTGCCACCAGCACTCATGCGGGTTCGGGTGAAAGGCGCCGAGAGAGTTAGTGGGCGGTTGGAGGAGTGCATGGAAGAGTCGTTGGTCAAAAGGCACGGAGATTTTGGTGGACTATGGGATTCAGCAGGACGTCGTCGGCATAGATGGTCATGGGGTCTGCTAGAGAGTCCATTACTCTTTGCGCATAAGCGTGCATGCAATATTGACTTGACCTGCAAGATGTCCACTCATCAGAACCATTCAGAGAGTGAAGGTCTTCCCCGCACACCCGATACAACGAGTCAAAGACACCCTCCCCCCCCCCCCCCTCTCCTCAGNNNGTAACCTTCCCAGTCGCGAACCCCCACGATACCAATAGCAAGTGATATTGTAGACACGACTAACTTACATTGTCAAAATGACTCAAATTTGAGCACATCCACGGATACCATTTCCTCGTGAAATACATACAGCGTGCATCTGTGTTCGTCTTCGTCGTTCCAAGCCAATGGCAGACCCATTGTACCCCGCAGACAGCATCTACTGCAGTGGGAACATGGACACACAATCTACATGCATGGTGCCGCTTCAGCAAGATCGACATGAAGCCGAGCACATCCACGAACAGATGTCTCCCCACGAACTGCATACAGCGTGCGTCTGTTTTCCTCATTGTCTTTCCTATCCAATTGCATGAGCTATGCTCGTCGATCTTCAACGCGTTGCAACTTTCATAAATCTATTGCCTCTCAAATACATGGATCGCCATCACTCTCTTCCGTTGGGCTCCGATCGCGATACCGGACGCAGCATCCAAGCGATTCGAAATGGACAAGTGATGCAGTCAAGGATTTCATCCAGTGAGGAACACTCGCCGTACATGAACCAATCCAATCATTGCCGCTTCTGGGTAGATGGAAAAATCACTTTGCGTGTACCTAATGTATTGTGAATCATCTCGCATAGATCTCTTCGTAACAAAGACCTCGGGGAACCCAAAGAGGCATCTGTGGGGTTCGTGATCGTCAACCTGCAGCGATGTCATCAAAACCAGATGCACCATGAATGGGGAATCGGCTGTCGCGAACACCATGCTTTGGGATGCAATTCATGATTGCGATCGGCTTGTCGGACGAGGTGGCTATTAAACGGCTTGGCTTCCTTGGGCTCCCTATAAAGATCAACCTCTGACCTCCCAGGAGACTTTCACTTAGCACCATCAGTAGAGCATCGTCTTCATCGATAAAAATTCTCAACGCTGAAGTCATATTACCCCTGAACCATGGCCTTGACAACAAAAGACCTCCACCCAGTCGTCAGGACCCTCGAAGAAAAAATCAAGTGCACCTCAGGATGGCAGCACCGCTTCGATGCCGCCGTCAAGAGCGCCCATGACAGCGGCATCGTCGAGATGCAATCCATCACCACCGTCCCTCAGTACCTCGCCAAAATCAACGAATGGCTCTACTGGATCCCCAAAGAGGGCGAAGACGGTCGCGACGTCTACAACCGCATCTGCATCTTCTACTTCGTCATGAACCAGCCCCCCGTCAAGGACCTCCAGGACCCCATCAGGCCCGAAGCCATCAACATCCAAAACTCCTGGCTCACAGACTGGATGCACAAGTACTCCGAGGAGCTCGGCAACTGGCTCGACAACCCAGAGTCCATCGCCGGCATCCAGACCTTCTGGGACTCCCCCCCCTACAACATGAAAGAGTACATTGAGCCCCGCGGCGGCTGGCGCGACTTCAACGACTGGTTCGCCCGCTCCGTCAAGCCCGGCTACCGCCCCATCGCCGCCATCACCGACCCCCGCGTCATCGTCAGCCCCGCCGACTGCACCTACGGCGGGCAGTTCGAAATCCGCTCCGACACCGGCATCACCATCAAGGGCCTGCACTGGGACGTCAAGGAGCTGCTCAAGGACTGCCCGTACAAAGACGAGTTCAACGGCGGGCTATTCATCCACTCGTTCCTGGGCCCGCAGGACTATCACCGCGAGCACGCGCCCATCGGCGGCAAAGTCGTCTGGGCGAAAAACATCCGCGGCGACGTCTACCTCGAAGTCAAAGCGGTCCCGATCCCCGACACGGACGGCGCCAAGACGCTCGTCCCCTACCGGACCATGGACGGTGCCAACAACCAGTTCGACGCGCCCGACACGCCGGGCTACCAGTTCGCGCAGACGAGGGGGCTCGTGGTCCTGGAGACGGCGATTGGGCTCGTGGCGGTGCTGCCGATGGGCATGGCGCAGGTGAGCTCGGTGGTGCTGACGGCGGAGGAAGGCGTGACGCTCACGAAGGGCGAGGAGATTAGCTATTTCCAGTTCGGGGGGAGCGATATCTGCTTGGTGTTTCAGCGGAGGAGCAATGTGAACATTACGGCGGCGGCGGGGACGCATTATAAGATGGGGACTGTGATTGGGCATGCGTATCCCGCGGGGACCTAAGGGGTCAGTGTAGATTATACTATGGAGCCACCAAAAGTGCTGTATCTACTCTTCTGTCACATCAACACTAGCATGCAAAAGTTACATTTGCCTTGCATCTGCCCCCTAGCTAGCATCAGCACCCACCCCGCGCGAACCCCCAAAGCATCACGTCGGCCCCAGCAGCGCTAGCGCTGACGATGCTGCGAGGTCTCATTACGCATTCCTCTACCGCGACGTCGTCTGTGCTTGTATCTGGGAGGTTTCTAGCGTAGGTGGGGGGCCCTGCTATGGCGTACGATATCAACGGCACTGCAGGAAGAGGAATTCGGGATAGTTGGGGGTGTGTGATTCGTTGTTCGAATACGTAGCTATCTACGGAGGTCGGCACCGCATGTCCTGGACATGCCTACCGTCTTTACGTGTCTATTATTGCCTCTCCTCGACTGGCTTTCCGCTCTCTCCTCTGCAGCTATTCCTGGAGAAGTCCCATCTGCGTTGTTGACATTTTACGACTGGTTATTTAGTACGGCTAACGACGTTTCGTTATCGCACTCTAAACCTGTTCGATCTTCCGTCCTACTCTCCGAGGATGCATAGATGCGAACACACCACAATACCCTCTGCGCTACCCCACACATGTACCTCCGAGTCCACGGTCTCCGAAAAGACGCACGCGGTATCCGCTCCCTGCAGCTACACGCTGCGCCGCAGAAGCAAGACTGTTGAAAGCCCGAGTGCGGCGATCTGACATGATGAGAGTTAGCTCAAGGTGTACTCGTCATGGGAAGGATGTCGGTTGGTAAGGTTTATGATATGCTGTGTTTGCGCGATGGATGATGATGGTTACTGCGAGCCTATGCTGATGGCATTTCCGGGGTGTCTTGATCTGCGAGATTTCCTGGTTGATGGTCATGAGATGATGCACAGGGTAAGGATGAGGGGTAGAGATTAGGCTTCTCTCGGTGAATCATCTGGGGGTCGAGTGAAAGTATGCGTAGGCGGAAAGGTTGGAGCCTGGTGGAGATCCCGAGCTCGGTTTGAAGGGATGTTTCGAGTAATTGTGGCAATTTTCATAATGTATCCCACCTTACTCTTTCACGTTGGAATATTGATGTGCCCTACAGCACTCTCTCTACGTGCGGTATGATTATATTCTGTACGGAGCTATGCTTTTGTGCTCAACGGGATCCTTTCATTCTATAATGTTCCACATGCTGGTGTCTTCTTCTGTTCTGCATTACTCTCCTCTATGATGCAATTTACGTCATGAGGTCTCAATTGACATTTGTGGCTTTTGGAGGCTTGTCGATGGCTGAGATGTGGCCCCTAGGCGTCTCATATTTCCATGGGCTCTCAAGGCTAATATCTGATGATCTAATGGGAGGATCATTTAAGCTATGCGCCTTAATATTAGGTGGAGATGTCCACACGAGCAATCTTGTTCTCATAAGAAGTCGTTCCCCAACGAAAAATACATCTTCCCTCACCGATTTTTCTATCCGTCCCCTACCCATACAACCTTAATCACAAACACGACTCAAACAACTTCACTTCTCAACATGTCAAACGCAGGCAACGTCGCCGGTGGCCACAAGGCCAACCTCAACAACCCAAGTACGCGCCCAGTCATCCATGCTAACCTCATATATTCCAACTTTTCCCCCCTTCGTCCACTTGATTAAACAGCAAGCAGAAACATCCGACGAGTCCAAGCAGCACTCCAAAGAGGTTCTCGACCAGGAGTACAACGGCGGCGATACCGGCAAGACGGACAGCGGCGAGAAGAACCCGCAGAATGTGGCCGGTGGTCTCAAAGCGTCAGTATACGATTCAGTCACTGGGTTGCTGGTCTTTGTTGCTAAGAAGCTTTCGCGGCAGTACGACTAAGAATCCTAATGTGTCGGATGAGGCGAAGGAGTCGGCGCAGGAACGCTTGAAGGAGATGGGGCAGTAGGGAGGGAGGCAGCGGCGCTGGGGAGTGGGGGGTTGATAGGCCTGGTTGGTGTAGGTTGTGGAGGCGATAATCGATGTGTTGTGTGGTTGTTCAGGTGGTGATGAGCGCTCTTTCGACTTTTGAGTTCTTCGAGGGTTGCTCCGGTTCGATCATTTGGCTGGTCTTTTGCAAGAATGTGTTGTCCACCGTAAGTAACGACGCGTGTCGCGGGCGGAAGTTTGCTACGCAATTTGTAAAGTGCAGCTGTTGTTGCATATTATTTTCCTGCCTCGGGTGGTAACGGCGGACTCTTGGCTCATTATGAGGTCGAGGGTGCGGCGGTCTTTGCCTGCGATTATGAACCGCTTGGCGAAAATACTGAGGGCACGGGATAAGCTAGACTTTGCGGAAGAATGCATCAAATATCTGTTAAAGACTATGGAAGCGAAACATGGTGCGGAATACATAGATACACTGAAAACCCTTACGACCCTGGCTGAGATTCTATTGGAAAAAGGTGAATATGAAGTGGCCGAGGATGTTCTAGGCCATGCGGTGAGTGGCTTCGAGAGATCACTTAGTGATCAAAATATCAGTACGTTAGCTACTCGTGCTCGTCTGAGTCATGTGCATTTGCATTTGAGAAAGTATGAAAAACTGGAACAGGAATACGAATATATATCTGAGGGCACAAAGAAAACAACCGAGAGCCAGCACAGAAGTTCTATAATTTCTGTCGCTAATCTATTCGTCGCACTCGAGAGCCAATTCAGACTTGTTGAGGCCAGAAGGATAGGAGAACAAGCTTTGGCGGTGTCTGAAAGAGAACTCGGACTTGAACATGAGACGACGCTCACCATCCTTGGAAACTTGGCTATTTGAAATGAAGCAACGTGACTACACGAAGGCTGAGTCCTTCCTTCGCCAAGCCATAGCCGGGCTGTCGAAGTTTTTTGGTTCATCCTGACCATCCAGCGATGGTGTACCAATCTCAGCAGAAATTTCAAGCCGCAGAGGAGCTGCATCGGCGCGTGGTGAGCGGAAGAATGAAAATTCTTCCCAAAGGCCATCTTCACACGTTTTCGGCTCTTGGAAACTTGACGGACTGCCTCCACGAATGCGGCAAGTACGAGGATGCAATAGATACAGGGTCGCGGACCTTGGAAGGATTTGAGCTGATCTTAGGCAAAACTCATAGCTACAATCTGAGCATGTAGAGCAAATTCGCCTCAATCTACGATGCTCAAGATGATTACGATTCTGAAAGAGAAATGTGTCAACGTGTCTGCGAAGGACGGAAAGTACTGCTGCGTGTACGCCATGCGGAAACAGTTAGGAGCGATGCAGAGTTAGTAACTGCGACCAAAAAATTAGACCTTTGGGAAAAGGCGAAGGCTTTGGAAATATGGCCCACTGACAATTGCAAAACTAGCGATGACCAAGTCCACATGCAAGAATGCAATTACTGCGCACCATCGCTCTCTCCATGCAAGGCAAAGGCGAAGACTCGGAAGCCCGAGATCTTTACCGAACGCTACTATTCGTAAATGTCCAGATACGGGGCTCAAGCCATCCTAACACGCTGATAAGCGTCAGTGATCTCGGTCCACTTTTCACAAACGCGCACAAAGACACCGACGCAGAGCGCCTCCACCTGGCTGCCCTGAGCGGCCGCGAAAAGACTCTCGGCGCAAGCCACCCAGCCACCCTGTACAGCATGAGCAGCCTAGCCGACGTGCTCCGACTGCAAGGCCAGCACGGCCTAGCCGAAACCTGGTACCGAGTCTCAGCAACCTCGCCGTGGTTCTGATGCACCAGCACGAGCTAACCGAGGCCCAGGCCATCACGTCGCGCGTATCAGAAACGCGACACCGACTCCTCGGCCCCGACCACGCCCTCACCCTCGCCAGCGTCAACAACCTCGGGCTCATCCCGCGCAAGCAAGGCAGCTATTCCACCGCGGAGGAACTGAACCGCAGGAACCTCAATGCGTGCGAGAGGACGCTGAGCGAGAAACACCCCTCCACGCTGACGGCCGCGAGTAACCTAGTCGCAACACTGATCTGCAGGCGCGACTAGACGGAGGCGGAACGCCTCAATAAGAGTGTCCTGCGGAGCCGAGAGGAATTGCTCGGGGGAGAGGATCCAGATACTCGAAAAACTGCCGCTAGTGAAGGGCGTTTGCTCTACTTGCAACGGAACTTTGCGCAGGCGGAGGCAGTGTATGCGAATGTAGTCGAAGCGACGGAGAGAGTGCTAGGTAAGGGCCATCCGGTCTATGTTGAGAGGGTGCAGGAGCTGCAGTCGATGCGTGGGAGAGTTGCGGACCCTTGGGCGGCATTGAACGGCTGACGGGAAGAAAGCATTGGCATAGGTAAGAGCTCGATGACAAAGGCTTCTACAAGAGAGAAGCTACAGTATCGTAAAGTAATCAGCTACTCTTCTATAGAGACAAGAGACTACGCAACGGTAAAAAAACACCGATAAGGGTAAAGCTCATGCAAACATAATGCTCAGATTCAGCCTCTGCATGACCTCTTTCCAATCGCACGGCCCGTCTCGTTCCGATTTGCGCCCATCAAAGCCCCTCCAACACTCTTCCACCACTGATTTCAAATCGACAATGCTGCCAAGCGTCGGCTCCCTTGAAGATGCTTCGGAAATCAGTCTCCGGAACATATCCCGTTGCGGACCAACTGCGAGGCTCGCACAAACACAGTATGGCCAGGCCAGAGCCTTGAGATTGATTGCAGACGGGCAGAGCTCCCATGCGGAAACGGCTCTGTTGACGCTTTGCTGGATTTCCGGCACGCCCGGCCACGACCCAGATACAATGGTATGGAGATGGGTGAGGATAGAGTGGGCAAATATATAAGTCTGTACGTGCTGAACACGATCGCCATGACTATTCTGATGGGTGGTTATGTCAGCCATGGGCGTGAGTCCTTGGAGAACGGTTGATAGTTTCTCAATCCCTTGCTCTAGGACAGACTCTATCTTCTCCGCCCTGCTGACGAGCTCTCGGATGCTCAAATTGCCCTGTGCCTCCTGGTTCTGTTTCCAGATTTCCAGAAACGTCGCGTCCAAAATGGCGACCAGAATCCAACTTTCGCAGCCTATGGTATCCCGGAGGTTATTTGCAAAGCCTTCGTCTGCCAAGAACTTCTGATAGATTTCTACGTCCAAAGGTCTTGTTTTTCGTGTTGAGCAAGAGAGTATATCATTCCAGATCAGAAGGGCCCGAAAGAAGCCGAGTGCCTTCCGTTCCATTAAAGACGGAGGATTCAATGCCATGACAGGTGAATCCGTCGCTGAAACGGTTGGTGTAATAAGCTGCTGAGGAGTGGAGGATATTGAAGATACTCTCGTCGTCGGTGACAGTACGCGATTTGCAGATATGATGTCCCTATTCTTGAGAAGGGATTGAGCAGCCGAACGCAAATGCGACCGGCTTTCCTGCATATTTTTACCAAGGGCCTAACAGTCATTGCTCAGCGGTCTGCGAACGAAGCGGGGGAAGAGTCCGTTGGGTGTCTTTACCTCTAGTAGGGCAATCTGGACGCCACATATCATACATTCCCCCGGCACAGAACCAGAGGACGAGACCGAGAGATGATCGGACTTTAGGAGCTCATAGAAACCAGTCAAAGCGCAAGTCCTATACTTTTGATAGGCTTCAAAAGTGGATGCACGGACTTCGCTATCTCCAGAGAGACTCAGATAGTAATGGTATGCACTCATACTCAATGATGCATAGTAGAATGTCGGTGAGCGCATGAGGAGGAGGAGAAGCCAGCTCCTCTGCACGGTGGATGACGCCCGGTAAGACGTATGCTGGAGGGCGAATGTTTCCCCAACGAAATGCATCACCAGCTCAATCTCTCTCTCGTCAATATCAGAGATTTGTGCGGCCGCTACACTTGGAAGGCAGATTGCCAGTCTAGGTGGCGGATCTCTCTTTGGAGGCTGAAGATCAGCTACTGTACTCAGAGTCTCTGCCGAGCTTGGGCTAGGCCGGAGATTGTTAGCATTGTTCAATGGTGCAAGGCTTCGATCCCCTGTTGGAGGCTGGAACGCGGCTAACGTATCCAGAGCCTCTGCCGAGTTCCGACCGGGCCACGAATCGCCTGAGAAGCCAATAGCGTCATCTAGAAGGTCTGATCGCTGACTTCCTACAGGAGGTTGTGCATCATCAAATCCAACAAAAGCCTCAGCAGAGCCCGAATTGGGCAAGACCTCATTAGAAGAGCCACGAGCGTCCCATGAGGCAGGCCGCAGATCTTCTCTTGGAGGTTGAACGTCATTGCATCCTACGAGAGCCTCGGTAGACCTCGAGCTGAGCCAAAAGTCGTTGTTGGAAGATTCAGGAGCGTTCCATTGACCAAACAAATCCAGGTTGTCCAAGAGCTCGAAGGCTTGGGGATCTTGGAAGGACGAGAGAGAGGACAAGTCTGATTGCGATGGAGAACGTATCCCTGGTGCGGTGATATCAAGGTTGCGGTCAGAGTTATCGATTGAAGCACTACGTGCAGAACACTGCTGGGGCATGCCGCCGGACAGGTTCTTGGAGCGACTTCGACGTTGCCTGGGCTGAAGTCGTAATCTGCTGGCTTGCTCTTTTTCTTTCTCTCCCCGATCCTTCCATGGAGGCTTCGGACCGTAGCCATGGCAGAAGACTCCCCTCGACTCGCAGTTCGCACACGGAGGACCGCCTTCGTTGCATTTCTTCCGCCGAAGCCGACATGTCCAGCATCCCGTCTTACTACGCTGGGCCGTGGACATTGTGTGACACTGCCAATGACAAAACAGAACTCGGCATGTGTGGCGTGATACCAGCAGAACGAGAATTTGTTTGATTCGTTAACAAACAAAATGACTCACGTGACTAAGAAAAAAGCTCACAACTCGATAGTTGACACGAAAAGAAACGGTCGATACTCGATACAAAAAGAACGTGGAAACTGCCTCCCTTGACCGATTGCCTCCTGCTGGCGCTAGTTTCGTTGTTGTGCTAGGGAGCGGCGAGGCTGCAAGAAGGTCCGAACCTTTCTATCTTATATACTGCCAAATCAGCTGGTTTTCCTGATCGTCTCCAAGGTTTGGCCTACGAGCAATGCAGTGACGCGGATTGAAAAGCATCCAAGACGTGTGTTCACTTCATTTTAAGAGCATGTCATCTCAAACGGCAATTATCTCTGTACCACCACCATTGTCACCGCCACTGTCACTGTCACCCACTATGCTGGCCTGCAAGCCTCAATTCTTTCGTCCTTGATAATCTCTTGGGTTGTACATAGGAAATGGATGGATGGACAAAGGAAGAAAAACAAGATGGGCAAATTTGGCAAAAGCTTCCACTTCCAAAGGCGGTGCGGGGTAGGTCGACGATGCTCCAGAGGGCGTCCATAGTACGATGCAGCTCATGCACTCAGATAGCATACACTAGGGAGGTTTAGCAACAATGTTCAACAGATGGTTTGAAGCACAAGCAGGACTGGGGACAATAAAGTTTCCAGGAAGTATTCCGCACACGGAGATCTTGGCGAGACCTCTGCAATAATGACGCTCTTTGTACGAGGATTCATACCGTATTTATTGACCTATAAGTCTCTAATTTTCCATGATGTCGAGTGTTTGTTGTACGATTAGAACCGTATCTTACATGAAAAACAGCTTTATATGCCAGTATGGCTGTATCGAAGCCCGCTAATCGGTGGGCTGAGAAATTCGGGTACCGCTTGTTGAAATAGTACGCGTATGGGTGGTAAAAGAGTTAAAACAACTGATAATTTGGCACTTACTTAGCTCTCTCTGGGTGACCAAGCCCCATTCCTGAATACATGCTTTCATGACAATGCAACCAACATTCATTCTTAGGCCAGTCGCATTTCTTCTGTGAAAAAACAGCCATATACCAAATACGGGGCTGTACAGGTCAGTAAACACGGTAACATATATCGCCGGTTCATTAATACCACCAACACATGATAGCACCCTGCAAAATCTGGTGGCGTGGACCAAGCCAGCTGAGGGTCCACAATTGGTGATGCGGTGGCCGCCGAACACCACCTGTCTACCCAGCCCAACTGCAGGTCTGTAACCCCTCCAGTCCTCGGCCAGCTTTCCATCCTAGCCGAATAATAGGACCGAGTATGCAAAAGACACACAACGTCGGCCCCCGCATCAACCCCGGTCGAATCAGAGGTATCTGTGCGTATGCAGGAAGGATCGCTCTTCTCATTCGCGCGCGAAACTTACCCGAAAAGACGCTTGCTATTATGCGGTTTAGCTTGTGAATGCCATTTTCTCTTTCCGAGAGAGGGTCAACTGAAAACTCCATTACGCTGCGGGGTCAGCTCCGATCGGATGCCCTTAGGTTTAGGGAATCTGAGATGCTTACTCCACTCCACCAACTAGCATTTCGGCTCAGATGTACTCTAAATGACGGTGTGATACTAAATAATACCCTAACCTACAGACCACGCGTCGAGCCGCCGATACGAAAGATAAGCCTGTCGATGATTCATGTCCATTCAACAAGTGCCTTCTCGTCTCTACAACATCATTGCTCATTTTTCCATTCATCATGTACCCCTTGTGGCGGACTTTGCGATGGCACTGCTAAACTCCCGTTGTATCTCTCCGTCACCCAGGCTCGCAATTTCCCAAAATTCCGGCAAGTGTGAGGACGATCAGAGTCGATGTAATTTTGGTTGATACCACCATACCACCTTGATGGAATTGGTGTCATGTCCGCGTTGCACATGATAATTTGCCGGAGATGGTTGATACAGTGTTCTACTCAGTCTGCTGAGCTTCACACCACAGCTGAGAAATGCTCACACTAACCTCTATGCAACACTCCATGAATAGCCTGGTCCAGTTTGTAGACCTCGGGATAGAAGCCTTTTCTGATGTGATCCTTTGAGGGCGGTGTTAGTCGCTCTTTAGTCGGGACCTGGTGTCGACATACCAGACAGTGTAATGTATGTAGCATTTCAATGCTAGAGAGAGCTGCTCAACATGTGCGCAAAATTGTTCTGATGGGGCATATAGATACCCGGTTATATAGCCACCATCTTGAGGACTCCAAAACTCGGTGTAACGCTCGCCCCAGGAGTTCCTTGCTTCGTCTTCTGTGAGTAGGAAGAACCTACCTGTGGAAACAGTCAGACTCCCCCAAAAGACGTCCCATATATCAAGACATCAGGGCCATTTTACCATAAGTCAACAGTGCCCAAGCATGGTCGATCTCCCTGCTCGGCTCCCCGACATATTGCAGCTCATCTAGGAAAAAGGAGGATCCATTGTCGTAGAAATGAGGAGCGCCTTTGAAGGACTTGTGCTCAATCTCAATTAAGGGTCGTGCGGACTCTGGGAAGACTTGTTATGGTGTACAACGACCACAAAGAGGGAAGGCATGGCTCACCGAGCTCTGAATTCCATCCCTTGTCAAAGGAGCCCAAAGACTTCTTCGATTGACGCTCAGCGCCCAGCCACGCAGAAAGTGATGCGAAGAAAATCGTCGTCATGACCCAAAAATTAATTGTCCATTGTGATCGGCTCCTCATGCGGGACGTCCCTTCCTCGATAGTCGTGGACTGTATCGGCTCTCTAGTTGACAGAGCTTCATACTTGCCTGAAGCACCACTTGAAAGATAACTCCACATTGTCAGAACGAGCTGTGACAGCGATGTCGTTGTGGTAAACGTCGCTATCTCAATATCCTTGCCTTCATCTATGTGCATCGTCGGGTAACTCTGGCCTCTCAAGCTTTGAGCCAAACAATGTTCGCCGGAGTTGAGGCCGCCTCGCGCCTCCCTAACTTTGGCGCCGCGCCAAACTAGATGCGCCTGTACCGTGTGATTGCAGTCTAGGTATGTAGACATCGTTGGAATTGTTGTACGCAGAGTCTGTTCGGTTAAGCAACATCTCACACCACATGGATGAGACGGGCAAAACAGAAACAGCACCTACACAGGGGCCTTGTTAGTCTGGGGCCATTACCCCATGAGATCCCCGTAGCTGTAACGAGAGAAGTCTCATAGCCAATTTTCGGAGCCGAACGGTCGCCGTAGTCGAAGAATGATTTGACATGTCCAGAATAAAGGATGTGTAGTCGAAGAAAGTCCAAGTCAGCGTAACTGACGCTGTTTAAGCTCGGCATGGATGGGGAGTGGGAGGTGAAAATGAAAATTGTGTGGCATGAGTATGTTGCAAAGGTTTACTAAGCGGAATGGGGTGGGCTGAGACGGGCTTCAGTGTATGGTGCACGGTGTTGGTGGGTTTCAAGGGGGTGGGCAAGCCTAATGGTCCCCAACCCAGCGTTTGGGGTCCCGATGAAGGCCCGCCATCTCCCGGACGGGGGGAAACGGTAGGCACACAGGGGTATGCTAAGGCTTACGCGCGACTCTTGGAGGTATCTTCAACGTCGTATGGAGGTATGAGTTGCTCATAGAATTCAGTATCGGTAGCACAGGAACCCGCCCTCAGTATTCATGACTTGAGACACAGGAATGTCCTCAGCGAATCCGGCATACATGAGAAGATCACTAGTACTCGCCTCCCCGGTGGAGTTGAACATATGCTTTCCATGATACTCGTGAAGTCGGTGACCTAGGTTTTCTTGCTGCCACCGCCACCAAAGATGGTCAAGCTGCACATGATGGATAAAGAAAACAGGGTCTTGAGCGTGAAGTTAGCCGTCAACTCCTACAAAATGGCAACTCCATTGCCCCCTTACCGTTTGCGGCAGTCATTGCCAAGAAGTCTCCGGCGATCGCCTGGTGCATGGTATTGTGCAGGTAATTCTCGACTCTTCGAACAAATTCCTTGTACGTCGACTCTCGAAGTATCGAACCGATCGATTCTGGACTATATGGTTTTTTTGGAAGGCGCCCGACTACCTTCCCGTCTCGAAACCCCCGGGAGAGGCAGTGGCGCGTGTACGTATGATTGTATATAATAGGTCTCAGTGCGGAGAATGGGCCATCAGTCACGCACCGTCCTTCTCCAACTGTTACTGGACTATCAGGGTCTCCGTCGCCACCGAATCCCATCGAGCTGTCCCAGATTGAGGAGTTGGCAAGATTCATCCAGTCGAGAGACCAGTCCCAATACCTAGCAGGTGTCAGTCGATTCAGATACACGGACAATGGAAAGATACCCTACTTACGGTAATTGACCTGTGAACCCACATTGATCCCTGAGCGCCGTTTCCCAAATGTTCAGGGTGTATCTGTGCCAGGGGAAGAACGAGGATGAACGGTGGCCTGAAATCATCTCTCAGCAAATGATATCGACGAAGCTGGATACACCAACACCACGAGCCAATCCTTCCATGTAGTAGCGCAAAATCATCGTAAAGCGTCCCATTCAGTCCCCAACGTGACGGTTTGGTGCTCAGGCAATTGACTGCTTGGAAAAAATTGGTTCTCTCACTGAGAGCCAGAGAACGCCATTCTCGGCGTATAGGAGCCTCTTTGCAAAGATCCGATGATGCTATCAAAGCTCCAGACCGGAATGGAATGAGGAAAATCGATCCTATGACTAAGAGAATACTAATTGACATTGCTATATACACGTATATGGACTTGAGGTGACATTGCGAGCCAGGTCTGTTTTATTGTTGAGTATCCTAATGAGAAGTGTTCATCAAGACAGTGAGGTCTTACTTTGAATACTCGACGGTTTCCTCACCATCTGACTTGGAAACTGGTGTGTACTTTTGTTCCCGCCATCGCTGGATGCCATTCCGTAACACCTGCGAAATCATGACCCGTTCAATCAGAACGTTCTTGAGGCCCGAATGATCTTGACAGCTTTGAATAAATCCCTATCCTAGTATTTCTATGCAAAAACCGTGTTTTTCTTATTGTCCCCTAGAAACTAAGGCAGTACCTCAAAGAACCGGCGTTGGATGGCCCAGCTTGGCGCTTGAACCTTGGCAGGCGTTGCGCTCCTGTTCCTGCGCTTAGATGCAGCACAGCGCCAAATCGGTGAGGATGGAGATTCCATTGTAAGACTAAGTTCCGGTACAGCTAAGGCTGGAGATTAGGATTGGCGCCTGGCGGACTGGATCGTCCTTTCCTCTTGCAAATGGAGAAGGGACGGAGAGCTGGACATCAAGATTCTCAGACGTTGATACTCCCAACCACTTACTCTAGCATAGTAATGCAGAGCGTGACTTTGTTTCCCATCGCAATGAAGGCTGTTCCTGATCTACCTCGTTTCCTATTCACCTCCAACGCAGTGAAATACAATCCAGTACAGGAAGACGAAGCGACAGAGAAAGAATGCATTTGTTCCGATGCTAGTGAGCAGACACCGAAGTTCACGTCCACGACTCGTCACAAATTATGCTTGTATTTCTTATTGGCCCTCCAGAGCGTGGTTTCTCTGCTGGTGATCTTTATCATCATTCATCGAACACCAAGTGACATTGCTTGTGCCAGGAAGCTCTCACCGTACTGTGCGAAAATCCTGTAAGGTCTGTTGGATCATTGCATACTGACTCGAAATCTAGCGCCGTTTTTGGACTCTGGGGACCTAGTGTACAAGGAATTCACAGACCAAAACCATCTTATGCAGCCTTCCATCTACCGAGGGCATCCGACACCCGAAGTAGAACAAGCATGGATTGATCTATGGAAGAGTACGTACATTTTCCTCCTTGCTATCACAACCATTGTCAGTGCGGCGAATGGCTATGCATCGAGCCGTTTTTTTTTTCTGCTGAACCGCATCATCATGACAGTGCCAACCATAAGGTTTCCGGAGAATAAGCTTGAGGCATTGCATAAATCTCCGGCGAGTCTTTACACCCATGTGGCTCCTGAATACGGTGAAGGGGCTATGGGTTTTCTTGACGTTTTCCACCAACTCCATTGCTTGGTATGTCTTCTATGGGGATCTCGGTGCGTTACTTCTGCGTTGACTGTCCTCTAGAATATGATTAGACAGTACACCTACCGAGAAGAGTACGATTATAGCAATGTAACTGCTTTCAGAGCGCCGGATGAGGTCGTGCGTGGACACGTTGATCACTGCATCGAAACCTTACGAAAAGCAGTCATGTGTGCTTCAGATGTGACGCCGATGGTGTTCATTCAGGATCCAACGAGACCAGAAGGCAGGAAGAGTGACTTTAATACCCGACGCAAATGCCGCAATTTTGAGAAAATACAGAATTGGGCGGTCTCGAACGTTGGCTTTGCGACAGAACATGAACATATGACGTGACATAGAGTTGGAATACAGCCAAATCAACCTGCAGAGCTATTTATGCCATTGCTTTCGGACATTTGCAGATATCGAGATTGTCTGAACCGAGCAGTAGAAAGACAAAGCCAGCAGAAAACCTTCTTCGTTCTCACAAAGCACAGTAAGGTAGTGTATGTCTTCATGCCACCCCGTCGCTCTTTGCACAAAAAGCCCGTCTAGTTGTATTGCAAACATCTCGCTCGAAAGCCTGTAAATGATTGGCTCAGTACTGTGAGTCCTCTTTCAATTTGAGGCACTAGGAAACGTGTGACGTACATGGAGTCTGTCCGCAGAATGCCTACTCATCAAACTCGTGAAAGTCTTCGAGATTACTAAATTGGTGAGTTTAGTAGCTATCACAAAAACGGCGTGTAAGAAGTACTTACTCTATCGGTACCATGTAGCATTAGCCGTTAAAATTCTCTGCTAAAGACAAGGGACACAGAAAAAACCTTACACTGACATGGTTAATTTCAAGCCTTCCATATGTAACGGGACTTACAGCACTCTCCCCCAGGTCTCTAGGAGGTAAATTGGCTCTATCCTTCAAGGCTCGGGGAGTCGTTGCCTTTTAATGCAAGCCGCTCGCAAATAAGCCAGATGCAAGCTCAAGAGAACACACACCTCTGCATCTTCCGAATTTACCGCGGCAGCTACTAAAACACTTGCAATACTGAGCAAAGTCGACAGTATCAAAAGTACCTTCATTTCGGACCAAGTCGTTGAGTAACGGATTATTTCTAGTGAGAGAACGTAACCTGTGGGTTGAAATCTGACGCTCAATATTTCAAATTAGACGGAATAAAAGATGCACATACATGACCTGGCATTCAGACTGCGTGCCCAAATACTGGGCACTTCTTTGCGCCTAAATCCTGCGCGCCTACTCTGAGGCGGGGTCAAGCTTCCCGCCGAACTCCTCTCCGGCTCAGGCCCCAAAATATGTTGTAGGCCAGATTTGGGGCATTGTCCACATCTTTCTTCTGTCCGAAACTGACTTGCCATTACGGCCAATCCGTTAGGGTCAGCATGGGTAGCGATAGATTCCCCAATGTCGTCTACGCATCAATCTCTCCCAACAGCGTCTCGAAGCAAGATTCCAGGGAGACGCTGCCATACCCAGACAAAACCGGCATAGAAGACTCACCATCTAGTGATTTTGACAAGCAGTCCAGAGATGTCTATGTTCCGAATGACAACGAAGAATTCATTGATCCCCTCCTAAGCGATTATCCCATTCCGCTCGTCGCCAAGACGGTCGACCTACACAACGACGAAACGTAAGCTTTTCCCAGCTCGAGATCGCAGACACCGTCTCTGACTGAGTCAGGGAGCCTATCCTGACATGTCGTTTCTGGGTACTTTCGACTTTCTGGGTCATAGTCGGAGGAGCCATCTCCTCGGTCTACTACTTCAAGCCATACTCTGTCAGCTTTACCGGCTATGTTGTTCAGCTTCTCTCGTGGGGTATGGGATCGACTATGGCAAAGCATCTGCCAAAGCGCCGGTTCACTACCTTTGGAAGGACATGGAGCCTGAATGCAGGACCATGGAATGCCAAAGAGCATGCTCTCATTGTTGTGGCTTACTGGGGCAGTAATTACACAGCTTACGGTCTGGGTCCCTTGTCTGCCATGGAGCTCTACTACGACAAGAAAATGAATGCTGGATGGGCAATTCTGTTCTTGATAACAACTCAGTTGATGGGTTATGGCTTTGCGGGCCTGTACCGCGATATCTTAGTTCGTCCGCCACAGATGTACTACCCCGGCGTTCTCCCTAATGTCACCTTGTTCAATACCCTGCACAGAAATCCATCAGTCACAGCCAAGTCCCTTAAGTTCTTCTGCATTGTTACACTTTGTGCATTCAGTTATCAATGGTTGCCATCTCTCATCTGGCCAATGCTTAGCTCGCTCCCTCTCTTGTGCTACATGGGTCCCACTAGTTGGAAGATCTTCCTTTTGGGCAGCGGCACCTACGGCTTCGGTATCCTAGACCTCTCCCTTGATTGGAACTACGCGTCATTTTTCTCTCCTTTATATACGCCCCTTTGGGCTAATGCAAATCGATTCGTGGGTGCCTTTTTGACCTGCTGGATCTTGTATCCCATCACGTATTTCACCAACGCGCTAGATGGTCAGAGATTCGCACCCATGTCATCTGGAACGTGGGACATGAATGGATCCAGATACAACATCTCATTGGTGTTGACTCCCGACTACACACTTAATCAGACTGCCATGGATTCATACTCAAACCCATACTGGTCTGGTTCTTACGCCATGCACTTTTTCTGGGGTTTCGCGTCGTCCACAGCTGTCTTGGTCTACGCTGTACTCTTTCACGGGCTCTCCTCGTGGGAGTGCCTACGTGACGCATGGAACAACAGTCGGACTGGTTACGATGATCCCTATCTGAAAATCACGGCACGTCTACCGCGCGTCCCGCATTCCTGGTACATCATCCTTCTGGTCGCTTGTCTGGCAGTGTCTCTTGGTCAACTCTATGGGGGGGAGATGCAACTTCCTTGGTGGGGTCTTATCCTTATCACCGCTATCTCTGCTGCTTTCACATTCCCCAGTGGAATATTGTTTGGCTTCACAAACATTCAGATCGGGATGGAATACTTGTCCGAACTTCTTGCAGGAGCTCTCTTCCCAGGCCAGCCCATGGTAGTGCTCACCAGCACAGTCTATGGCCGACAGATTCTGAGCCAATGCCTCAACATGATCAGCGACATGAAATTCTGCTTCTACATGAAGATCCCCGAGCGCGAATTGTTCTGTGCCCAAGTCTATGGAACGATGCTCGGCCCTTTTGTAAATTACGCCTGTATGAGACTAGTTATTGACACCCAAAGGCCCAAATTGACAGGCGAGGTGGCTTCGACAGCCTGGAACGCGCTCAAGACCAAAAACTTTTACTCGCTCTCGGTGATCTGGGGCGTTCTTGGACCCAGAAAGTTCTTCGGCGAGGACTCCGGGTATGGATGGATATACTATGGTTTTCTGATCGGCCCACTTGCAGTGGTGCTGATATGGCTCATCCACAGATGGGTACCGCACTGGGAAATCGAGAAGTACATCAACCCGGTAGTGATCTTCAACGGCGCAACCCTTTTTCCCATCTATACAAGCACGAACCTCATGACCTCCATGATTGTCGCTCTCGTCTTCGCGGGATACGTCTATCATTGCCACCCAGTCTGGTTCCGCAAATATAATTACTTACTTGGTGCTGGTTTGGACTGTGGCTCACAGCTCGCGCAGACGGTGATGGTGTTTGCCATCACTATCCCCAACATAGCTATGCCTTACTGGTGGGGCAATGATGCCGATGCGGTAGATAGATGTTTCCCACCTGGTAACCTGCCGGCGCATGCGCTAAATTAAAGAGTCATGACCGCCTCTTTTCGCTACTGTGAACCCTCCCTTTCCGAGAAGTCTTACTGGTCCGCATATCAAGCCAATGCAAGTACTATGACTCTCTGGCGAGGCGCCGAGTACTAACGTATGCAGATATCTAGGACTAGAATTTTTAATGGCTATCTAAGGTATATTGTAGCTCTTTGTCCCCCGCATTAGCACCCTCCGACTACACGCAGATTAGTTAGGTACCTTTTTATGTCTAAAAGATTGTATAGATCACCACGTAATTGAAGAATAAACACTCCGTTCTAAAGATACTCCAAACTACTACAGCCTCCTCACACTGGAAAATCGACAGACTGGGTTTCACCACCCAGTTCCAAATCACTCGTGATCGACAGGTGTGACCCTTTGGCAAATCCCAATCTCCTCTCGAGAAATGGACACCCTCCTATCATGCTGCCTCCACGACCCATCAAAAGAAACCCTCATCTACAAACCACGCTTCACCCACCGCCTCTCCCTAACCAAAGCATGGGCCATCCCCCCCGGACAGCGCCTCCTAGACATAGGCTGCGGCCAGGGAGAATCCTGCCTCGTGCTAGCCCACGTTTTAGGCCCCTCGAGCCACATAACAGGCATTGACGACGCGCCCCCAGACTACGGCACCCCGTTCGCACTCGGTGAGTCCCAACAGCACATCGCGAACTCCTCTCTCGGCCCCCACATCACCTTCCTCGCAACCGACGCCCCGACCCTGCTGCAGCCGCCGCCGAACGACCCGCCGACCCCAGCCTACGACGCCGCGGTCCTCTGCCACAGCCTCTGGTACTTCCCCACCCGCGACAGCGTCTTCTCGCTCTTCCGCACCCTGGCCGCCGCTAGAATCCCCCTCCTCTATCTCGCCGAGTACTCCTTCCAGCCATCCTCCGCCAGCCAACAACCCCACATCCTCGCCGCGCGCGCCATCGCCCTTTTCTCCGCGCGCAAAACACCGCGCCCTGATGATCGCGCCTACAACGTTCGAGCGGCCCCCGACGAAGCGTCGATCCTTTCGGCGGCCCGAGACGCCGGGTTCAAAGTGCACCGGCAGGGCGCAATCACGCCCGAAGAGGACATGCTCGAGGGCCATTTTGACGCCCGGCATGTCAAAGGGGACGTTTTCCGCAAGAAGGTCAAGGACGAGAATCTGCCCGTGGAGCAGGAGGCGGAGATCCTGGGGCTCGCGGCGCGCGTGAAGGGGGAGATGGACGAGTTGGAGAAAAGGGGCGTTCCGACTGTGAGGGCCATGGATTCGTGGTGGGCGGTCCTCGAGTTGGAACCATTCGTCTAGGATTGATTGCTTGGGAGACTCCTTTCGGGTCATCATGACCCAGGTGTAAGACCGCTTGGCTCCCCTGACGGCAAAGAGTTCTCCGAAATGGCCTACCTTCCTTACCCCTGTGGCGCTTCGGTGAATACCAAAGGCACGTTGTAGATCGGACACCCTTACAGGCGCTGCAGCAAACTAGGGTACTTTGTTTTCACTACTCCAAGTTTCCGGTTGTCAAACGTTCAGGCGGTTCAGTCTAAACATGTCTCATTACTCCTCAGAGAAACGAAAATTCAGGGATAATATTGCCAGAGGCGAGCAGAAATAGAAACATACGTGTAAAGTGGGATTCTTCGTTCTGCTACTTGTATTCTTGCAAGTACTAGTGTCATGGTGCTGAGCTTATTGTGCTGTCAAGGTAAATCGCTTGTAGTTATGTAAATGTGATCCATTACAGGGAGCTCTGAACATCAACTCATCAACTAGGCTCGATGGAGATGGACTTTCTTCCCTTCTTTTACTGGGTTGATCTAGGAGGCTACCAAACCATATACGGTGACGAGTCCACTTGAACGAATTCCTACGGCACCGACGCACAGGACATCCAGTCTGACCTATTCACAGTGTCTTTCCCGGATAGGAACAGAGTGTGCTTCTCAGATCAACCCTTTATCAAATTACTCCGCGCCTCAACAACAGCGAAGACGCGTCGGACGGACTGGTGTTGCTTGGTAACGATGTGTGCAGCCGGACCGGAAGGGAGATCATGGTATCCAATGGGGTAAGCTACCTCCAGTAATGCTCGATCACACCCGCATGATGATGGAATCCCAACGGCTGTAGTTGTACGATGAATCGATCCCTCGTACTCGAGTTGAAAGGACCAGCACAAGCAGACGCTGACCTAGAGCTCCAGGTCATTCTTACCGGTAGGGTTCACAAACCCACTGATCCAGTACCGACCGCAATGGTGGAGTCCCGGACGCAGGACCCATTATTCAGCATGGCATTCGTCGCTGCAAGCCACGAGGTCGCGGGCTGAAGATAGTTCTCTGCCGTATAGAAGAGACGACAGTCAGCGGCTTCGTAGATGAATTGGAGCGGAGTGACGTCGTCACCCTCTTGGTAGGCGTTACGGAAATTGACACCACTGTTGCCGATCCTGTTGAATCGGAGCGAGAAATCTTTCGGATTTGGAGGTGCAATCTCTTCGAACCGGGCGACCTGCTCTGGAGTGAGGATGGGCGAGCCTGTTTCGGACGCTTTCACTGCGAGATCGTATGCGTTGGAGATGTATTGATGTATAATAGGAAGTGACAGGTACTGGCCGCCCCTGACACCACCTAATGCCTGCATGGGGCCGTACTGAGGACGTCCTCCGAAGACAATACTTCTGACGCCTTGCTTCTTCATAAGCTCGGCAAAGATGCTGCAGGTGGACGCGCAGGTGCCGTCGGTCATCTAGTTCTACATGTTCAGAAGGTTTCATACTGCACACTAAACAAGAAACCTAAGACGTACAACGAGGATGTTTTCTGTTTTGAAAGGTTGAGTCAAAGGGTCTAATTGGATTCCACCATAGCCGCTGATGGGATCGTCTCTGCTAGAAGCTGTGCTGAAATTATAAATAGCATATAAGCTGGACATACTGACGCCAAGGATATCGTGGGGACCGTAAAGACGTTCCCAAGAAGCGAAAGAATCTTGCTGATCTGGGGTGACCGCGTTCTGGAAGAGGATCCGAGAATCTAGTGCACCACCAGTGTTAGAATTAATATCCTGTGAGAACACTTGTCCCATAAGGTCGATTAGCTCGGTGGCACGAAAGCGAGTGGCCGAATAGACAGGTTGGTCGGGATAAAAGACTCGGAAGAGGTTAAATCCCTGTGTAATATCTCCACCGCCATTACCTGATAAGTCAATAACCATCTTCACCTTGCCATCGAGGGCTGCTCGTTTCACGAATTCAACAGCAGTTTTCACAAAGCTGGGAATTCCCATTCCGAGTTCGAAGGTAGGGACCTGGAGTACAGCCACATCATGAATCCCAGCCTCATCGAGGTAGTATCCTCGGATGAGATCATGTGGATGGCGGAGCACTGGACTGGGATAGCTAGCAGGGCCGCTAGACGGGAGGCTGTATGTTGGCACGGAACGCACTGGGCCAGAAGATGACCCAAAATTGGTCCGCAGATTAGGCGTGCAGGCGGCCTCGAAGAGTGATTCGCCGTCCGTGTAATCCATATGGCCATTGGGAGATGGCCAGGATGCGGTGGTCTCAACAGTCAGGTTGGTCCCATTAACGAACTGGAGGACTTGGCTGGCAGCACCAGGCCACAAGCCAGTGTAGGTGGTCCAGTCTCCACCCCCGAATCTACCTGAGAACCCATCTACACGGGAAGAAAAAATGCGGTTATAACTTCACAAAGCATCAGTATAGAGTCTGGGGGATTTTCTCTAACGTGCATAGGTCTACTGCAATCGGGTAGTATAACTCACCGAGCATCAGGATCTTGGAATCCAAGAGTCACAGCAACATTGGCTTCTAGGTAGTACACAGCATCAACGCCATTGATTGCAGTCACAGGTGAGATGTCTTTAGCGCCATTGGCTTTTAATTCCGCATCGACTATATGGATATCATACTCAGCTTTGCGCATATAACAGCGAGAGAATGAATTTTGTAGAACTTACAGAAGGTGTACACCTCAGGAATCTGTAGCCCATCTTCCGAGACAGACACCAAGGGGACGCCGTGCTCAAAGTGGAAGACCTCCAGAGCGCACAGTCCGACCGTAAGATGGCCATCGTTTGCTCGTGAGATCAAGTAGTTGACATCCCAATCAAAGTCATATTGATTCGTGTAAAATTGGTCGACAGCCCTCTTGCGGATCATCTCCAAGCCTCCGATCAGGTCAACGGATGTCGAAATGTAGTCAGCCGGAGGACCTAACGTGTTAACAGCGACATGTAAACGATAGTTCGAAGCGCGGGCACATACTCTTGAGAATCTCAATTGTAGAGTGAAACTGCAAATATCCCATATATTCATCGATGAAATTGACAGCCAACTCCGGCCGGAAAGGCATGGAGCGAAGACAGTCATATCCAGTCTGGCCAGGGATGCCAGCGAAGGTACCCTTCCCTTAGCCACAGTCAAACTCGGGAAAAGCTCTTGTTCTAGGCCAGCAAGGACTCGCCTTCATTCGCAATCCACTGCGCATAAGCAGATGCAATTTCAGCACAGGCACTGTGGCCGCCAGAAGCTGAGTTGGAAACGGTGGAAGCAGCGTTTGATAGCACTGCAGCTACTACGAGCAAGACTAACCGGCTAATGATCTGGTCATTGGCCGGGAACATGACGGGTTTCAGAGTGGAAAATCAATTCTTTTGTCCCAGATCGAGCGACAAATCAGGAGAAAGAAGCAAACGCTTTTGGGTATAGGGCGACAAGGTCTGATTACATGCTGGAACTCAAGTCAGCAGCCTCCTATGGAGACCCAAAGGAACCAACTCGTAACCTTGTCCAACGGTCAGAATTCCTTTTCCACGCTGGCCTTGTTTGACCTAGGGTCGAACCTGAACTTCGCGAGGAACATGACTTGGCGGGCAAGAGTTGCGTCCCCTGTCTTGCGCTTCTCGAAAATGAAAAGGAATCAATTGGTAGAGTCCAAAATGGCCCTGGCGCCAACAAAGTCCGGCGCCTCGCGCAATGAAGAGTCTCTCTTAATGTAATGTGCAAGTCTGATGCCAACGAGGAATTGGCGCCGCGCCTCGTCTTCGACCGAAGGATCGGTTTTGATTCTCGGCTATTGTTCTGAATACTCTGTTGTACCCTTTATCTGCGACGATGTCGGCTGGATTATTCACTGAAGTAGTGCTATGACCATTATGGAGACCTCTCCAAGGCAAGACGAACAAGATCGCAATGACTCTATGATGTTTTCAGAGGACTCTATGACAGAGACAGAGAAGGAGCAGCTGTTGACATTGCTCCCATCATCAGACTCCCCTCTGAGGCAAAACAAATCCCGTGCATCTCGTCTTTGCTTTGTTATTGCATTGCTCTTCCTGTCAAATGTAGCACTCTTAGCTGCTCTTCTTTTTTCGCAACGAAGCAATCAAGTGGTGCCTCAGAAGCCATGGCTGCCTCCTGAAAGTTCGTGATTCCGCCGAGACCGCGGCCAGTCATGTAATTTGTACTAAAGTATTGTTTTATGACAGTCACACGGAAGGAGACTTTTGTATTTCAGCAAATTTACGGAGAGCCTCCGTCCGATGAGGTTGACGCGGCCTGGAACGCTCTGATGCCCCGTATGCCTCTGCCGCCTTTCACCATTCGCGAGGACTAATTCACCGGTACAGTCGGGAGAGGATTTGTCGTAATCAAGAACGACACGGCTCTACCAGAGCTTCCACGTCTGAATCAGTCCATAACCGAACAACACGCGATGGTATCGGTGTTCCACCAGCTACACTGTCTTGTGAGTTACTTTATCTTAGATTGACAGTCCAAGCTGAATGGACCCCAGTATATGACCAGAAAGGCCTACTTCAGTGTGCGTGCTGGGAACGTTGATCAGATAGATCCGGTGCATCTGATGCATTGCTGGGACTTTTTGAGGCAGGCGATCATGTGTGCCGCAGACACTTCACTGGAGTGGCTTCCGGCACCGCCGAATGATACTGGCAGTACCGGGTGGGGTTATCAGCATACTTGTCGCGATTTTGACGCCATATACACATGGGCGACAGAACATAGATTGAAGAATTCGACAGGAATTCACTGAACTTATCTTCACGTCCACACCATCTCCCAGTCCAAATGTAAGCAGGCTTTCATCCGTGGTTTGGCATAGAGCAGTAACAGCCAGTGAGGCACACTGGCAAGTTGATGCTTGGTGGATGATGCAGCACTAAGAACCCATGAGTACTCATACGGTTTCTTATTGCAAGTTTGTATCCTAACAGCACTTGCGCTGATATGCTGCATTAATCTATCAGTAATCATCGTCTCTGGTGTGCTTTAGGTCTTCAAGTAGTTTCTTCGCAGAAAAATAATCACGACATCTTCCTGATAACTACCTCCACTGCGAATTGTTAATCCCCCATACTCGCAGCCCTAGCCCTAAGTACCATGGGTATTGGTCTGTCCTACGATTCCTACCGCACTCGTAGCAACGCAAAGAAAGCATCTCAAGTTGACAATTACGGACTCTGTTATGATGAAGCGTGCATGAGATTTTCAGGTGTGGCATTCATTTTCATTGTCAAAATGTAGAGACTGGTGAATTTCTAAGCCTCCAGCCCCTCTGCCGTCCCACTATCCCTCAAGATGCCTGACCACTGTCCAAAACTGAGTCCTATCATGGAGACTTATCCGTACCTTCTCCCACTTGATTCGACAGAGATCATATGGTCCTCGATGGACTAATGGCGCTTGGTCTTGTCGATAGCGATCACATAATCTTCCACAGCGGCATCACGTTTGACCTTGTCAATAGGGATTGCATAGTCTTCCACAGCGGCATCACGTTTGGCCTTGTCAATAGGGATCGCATAGTCTTCCACAGCGGCATCACGTTTGACCTTGTCAATAGGGATCGCATAGTCTTCCACAGCGGCATCACGTTTGACCTTGTCAATAGGGATCGCATAGTCTTCCACAGCGGCATCACGTTTGACCTTGTCGATAGGGATCGCATAGTCTTCCACAGCGGCATCACGTTTGACCTTGTCAATAGGGATCGCATAGTCCTCAATTGAGCCATGCGGCGCGGCCAGTGCATCCGCCTATACGCCATTAGACAGCCGACCACGCAAGAAGAATCTCCGCATCCCACTCACCTTCGGCGCCGGAGCAGCCCACGTGACTGCACACATCGCCGTGATCAAGACGGAGGCTGTGAACTTCATGGTGGTGTGATTGTACGGCTGGACCTCGAACGAGAGGGAAGACGTCGGTTGTGCTGTGCTGTGGTTGCTCAATGGATTTTCCGAAAATACCTTCAGGATGCCGAAAGAGCATGGGTATCGGGTCCCTTTTAACGTCAACCTTTGCGACCGATGCCCGTTCGCCAGCTCGTACCGAGTGGCTGCCGTCATCTGTGCATGTACAACATGACGCACCAATCGGGAGAGCAAGCGCTGAACACCAGGATTGGGGCGCGGCGTCAGAATGATCAGCGGTGCGCCTACTGTCAAGGGACGAGATCTATCTGCAGTCGAGACTCTCTGGCGCTGTCGCCAAGGGGATCTACCTCGCCCTCGAAGTAGCCCTTTGTGGAGAATAGGGAAGCTCAAGGCTGTGTCAAGGGTGAAGTATCGCCGGACACGAATACTGAGACACATGAGTGTATTTGGGTTCAACCTCAGCCCTATCTTCTCGAGACACAACTCAACTAGCGAACAAACCTCGCGCACTTCCAGCTCTGACTAACGTCGTCGACCCGTTGCGTGCAAGTAGATGTTCTTTTCCCTTGCCATTGCCATTACCTTTCCCATTCTTCATTTGCTACCCTATAGTAGCATTCAGTTGATCTACTCTGGTGATTGATCGATTACTTGAAAGATGGTTATTAGATGTGTGATACTCAATATCCGTTGATGAATGCTCGAGAAGTGACAAAATACGCTCTTGGCTGTGGTAGTTTATCTCTTGCTGTTTAGTGCCCGATCTAGTTCGTCTTTTATCAGGAGCAAGTAGTGTAACAGTTTGAGGCATATTGGATCATACATAGTGGAACATCTAAAATATCAAGAAAGTCTCCTTGTTGACATCGACGAAATTATCTCGGTAAAGCTCCTTGCATCGAACTCAGCCGTTGTTGGCTATAATGTCTGTTAGATAGAAAGCACAATTGCTTCTCAATAACAAATCACTCATGTCACTCAATTCTTCGTTCCGGAAGGATTACCAGCAAGGGCAAAGTCAAGCTCGAGCTGGAAACGGCGAGGACTAGTGTAAGAGGGTGTCAGCTTGCAAGCGCAGAATGCTCTTTGGGACTGACATTCTTACTTGATATACAGGAGAAAGCATGAATGTACCCCGACAGTGCTGTTTTTTGCAAAGCCTTGGGTAAATGGAGCGCGTATCTTGTGTCATTGAGTATTCCTTTGATGATCTAGCAGAAACGGAGAAAGAACCCATTAGCAGGCATTTTCCCCATGAACAGTGGAAGCGTGAGCATTCTCTCGGGAAAGTCAGAGTGCGATAGAAAAATACTCACTTCGCGCCTCTCGGCACTATCCCCCAGGCTCTTTGTCAGAGCATTTCTGAAGGCCCTTTGCAGCAGAGCACCCGACCCACTCGCCCCAATCATCATTCCAATCTGCTGGCTGAGGAAAAAAATACTAATCGTCGTTGCCAGTTGCGGCCTCTCAACAACAGCCGAAACCGCGACGAAATTCGAGGAATTGAGCAAGCCGACGCCAAAACTGGCGGGAAAGATGTACAGCGACTCCCACACGTTGATCGGGCCCCGCCATCTCAACAGGATGAGGACATAGCTCACCACATACATGCTTGCAGCGATGATGGATACCGTTTTGTACCGTTTTGTCCTGTGAGATACACGGCATTAGAGACACCCGAGTAATGACGACCTAAGCGCCGGTTGAGAACCAAGGTCAATGTACCTCCTAATCATGTGTCCACCCAGGATAGCGCCGACAGCATTTCCCACAGGAGCTGCTGAAATGTGGAATGCTGCCACGGTATTCGATGCATTCTCTGTGCGTGCAAAGAATGTTGCCATATTGGAAAGAATCTTTCGACGTTTTAGTCGTTGGTCAAATGACGAATCGGTATTGGCTTACAGCGATCTGGGCGCATAGTAGAAACACTTGCATAGCCAGATATGCCCAAACCCCACCCTGCTTTACCAGTGATGGAGATATCATTGGCTGTGCAGCCCAGTGACGCTCAATAAGCACAAACGAGACTGCAGAAACAGCAAACACCACTGCCAAACCGGATATCACGGAGATATTTAGATCTCTGTCCCTGCTACTGAAATCCACAAGCAGCAAGAAGGAAGACAACACAAACGCAAAGGTCACCAAGCCGAGTCCATCTAATCTACGCTTCTTGCTAGCTTTGTTGGCTTGTGGGAGCGATTGCCAAATGGCCACCACAAGACACAAAAGCGCTATTGGCATTTGGCCGAGAAAGGACCTATCAGTGTGTTAGAGCCCGGTGAAAATGGGACTTGACTCAGCGATGCCACCCACCACCGCCATCCGATGCGATCAATCAGCACTCCGCCAATAGGACCACCTACGCTTCTTCCAATCACAGCGGCTATATTGACGTAACTTCTCAAGACAGCGACCTGGGAAAGCGGCGCCGTGTCTGCTCCAACACGATCAGAGTGGGTTTGAAGACTGCTGTCACCAGAGAGTCGTCTTGCCTGTTATGATGATAGCAACCATGGAGGTCATGCCGGCGCCTCCGAGGCCGGATACAATCCTGCCAATGATGATCTGCTGCAGCGAACTCGCAGTGCCTCTGTTTGAGATCAGGCGATAGTTCCAGAAATGAACAATCCAAGTGAGGGAGGTCCAGGACCAACATACGAGACAAGACATCCTACCCCAAACAGACAGTATGCGCCCAAAACCGGTATCTTGCGTCCAACGGAATCGCTGGTCGTTCCATACTACACAACAACAGACAAGTAAATCAGCAATATCTTCCTCTCATCCTCTAATAACCCAGAAAACACTCTCCCAAGAGCCATGCTACACTCCTACGCTGGCCATTGAAAACTCTCAAATCTCGCAGAGGTAGTCGGGAAGATGGGAAATTTCTCACTCACAACAGTCAGAGCGACGCTGTATCCCAGCTGATAAGCCGTCAAGATCATCGTCCCATCCGCCTGATTTTTGAACTCCGAAGCAATGGATGAGTAAGTCGCCACCACGAGAGATGTATCTGCGTTGGCCAGGAAGACTCCTGCGTTGATTCGGGCAATAAGCCTCCGACCAAAATCGTACATGTATCCGCGCAAAGCATGGGTTACGTTGCATGACCGTCCATTTACCTATGATCGCTACAACAAATTTGAGGGCACCGAAGGACACGGGGTTTCCTTCTTCACTGGTACGATTGTTCGCAGTGGTCTCGCTGCAGGGCGGTGGTGAGAGCAGAGCCTGCCTCTCGTCCGAGTCTAGTGCTTCGTTTGCCATTTTTGAACGCGAGAGAATTCAGTAAGCAAAAAACAGTGTTGAGTTGGGAACACTGTGCCAAGTGCTGGAGAAAATAGGTACGTGAAATTGGGGGAGGGATGCAAGGGTTGATCCCCGTATTCAACCAAAATCCAAAATTAGTAGGACTTTTGGGCAGGAAGAACCTAGAAGTTTAGGCTGGCCCTGGGGACTGACCCGGGGACTGGCCGCCTAAAACTCTAGGGGATAGTTGGTTCAATTCATCGTTGCCCGAAATCATCACCACACTCGAAAGACGAGGGATATTTACTCTACAACCACCGACAACACTTCAAGTAGCCCCAGTGTATAGGTATTCCATGACAAGAGGCATACACATAGGCACGACAGCCAGACTGTCTAAGTCCCAGTAAGGATCCAACTACTCTTCTCATTCCAAGTCTCACCCCTCAACATCGCATACTTCCTCCGCATCCACTCCGCACTCGTAAACTCCTCCTCGCCCTCAACAACCTCGGCAACACTCACCAACGGACTTCTCACCGCCCTCATAATCGTCTCATCCTGGGCCCGTAGGAAATACGCAAAACTGTACCTCTCCCCCATCGCCCGTGCCGGTAACGCGCTGACCCGATGCCGACAGCTCTTCAAAAGCTTATTTGTCAGCAAGCTCAAACAATCACCCAGATTCACAGTCGCATATCCAGCTCTTGGCTTCACCCATTCCCATTCTCCACTCTCGGCGCCCAGAATCTGCAGCCCATACTGACGCGTGAAGAGGAATGTTAAGGAGCCGAGGTCTGTGTGGGGGATGTGCGAGGAGCCGCGCTCGGAGAGAGGTTGGGCGGCGTATTTGAGGAGGCGAATCAGATTAGGGGACGTAAGGTCGGGGCGATGGCTGTTTTGAAGGGTGTCGGAGGGTGCGAGGTTGAGGGTTGAAGAGAGGGAGGTAAGAATTGTGGTTGCTGCTGTTGAGACGGCGAGGGAGAAGGTTCGCAGGGAGGGCATGTGGGTGTCGACGAGTTGAGGGTGTTTGAAGTCGGACGAGGGGCCCATGTTTAGGATGCCGTCCTTCGGTAGCTGATGTATCGCAGATTGTCAGTCTGAGATTAGAGGATTCCGGAAAAGGAGGAAAGGTTGCGTACTGCATATGATTGAAACCCATCCTTTCCACCAGCGAGCTCACCTCGATTACGACCCATTGGTTTGTAACTGATTATGAGATCGCTCAGCCATAATGCTGCTTGGAAGGGATGGTCTGAAGCACTGCAAACCCGTTCAATTTTCTCGGAGAGAGCACATCGATATCATATTGCATCAATTCTTCCTCTGGCAAGTCAAAGATGCCTCTCTCAAGTGCATAAATGTTATCTATAGCGTTTAATATTCCAGGCTCTGTCCCCGCCATATCGAGGTAAAAAACGCCATACTGGCAGCACGCGTTGAACAATCTCGTCGCTTCCACTTCATTGCCATTACGGAGAGCTTCGTAGCTGATGGTCTCTAATCGTGCTACTAATAGCTCATCCGGCACGCCGTTAGCCTGCTGCACGCCACTCTTCATAATAGGGTGGGAAAGGTAAGAAGTGATTTTGTGACACGTGCGAGGTTGAGCGTGTGAAGGCAATTGAACAGATAACGAGGTCTCGACATGGTGGATTGCCTTGACAATCGCGCGACGCAGCTTGGCTCGTCCCTCACATCAAGAAGAGCCAAACTGCGTGACGCGACGACTCCGGAGCCAGCTCCATCCTCCAAGGGTGACGCCAGATGCATCGCTATGGTCTAGCCATTGGAGCGAAACCAAGGACAGTGGTCTGAGTACCAGATCATCTCTGCATTAGTTTGTATTGGAAAAGCAAACCCTGTGATGTAGACATGGACTTCCCAAGTTCACGGTGAGTGTACTTTATGCAACGTTCTTTAGGCTAATCGTAAGCCTAGTACTCCGTACTCGTGTCGCTTATAATAGTCCCCAACTCAAATCCGCACGGTTTCAAGGCGTGAAAGTCAGAATTGCTATGTTCGGGTACTTGATGTACTTCGGCTAAAGATTGTATGCACACAGATGTACGTGTATACCAAGTTGTTCAAAAGAAGAGTTGAGCATTGCGAGGGTGATTCAGCAGCGTCGAATATCAACTTAGAATGTTCTTTTGTGGAAAGCTGATATCGCAAGGGATTGTTGTGTATTAAACGAATTTTACAAGTCAAGTATTCAACAATACGTGTATCATTGCGATGGTGAATATGACGGGATTCCCAACTTCACATTTGCAAAACCCCACATTTCTGCGCGCTTGTCGGCGAAGCTCGGTGTATTACTCTAGTCCGATAGAATACATGCTAAAAAACATTACGTTAGACTAATACAGACCACCGTCAATTCTAGCTACTGCAACTCATCAATAATAGGAAAGAATCTGCGCTGATCTATGTCGACAAGACCTTGGGCGAGGAGGGGAAAACGCCAAGTGGAACGGACTGGCCAGAAGAGATCGAAGCTAACATCGTACCGTGCTGATCGAGTCTCCAGACTCCAAAGCCACAAGCGAAGCAGCAGCTGAGCTGTGGGCTACTTGCTCGCATCATTATTGTGTAACGCACATTGTTCGTCCCTCGCTAAGACGAGCTAAATGCCTGACACCATTACCCCAAGCCAGAACACGGCAACCGCAACCGGCAAACCCACACTAGCGAACTTGAAGGCCGCAGCCCTAGCTCTCATCCGTGCACGCTCACGCATCTTCAGTATCCAGTCTCCCCCCTCATTCTCCCTTGGATACGGACGATCTGGAACTTCCACCCCAAGAAACTCGCAAAGCGCTCCCCATCCGTCTCCTAGACCGAATTCCAGCACCTTCCGCTCCCTCTCTTGCGCATGGTTTCGGATCTCCACGTAGTGTGCACGCATCGCCGCTTTTCCATTCGACTCGAAGTCGTCATTGAAAAGGCATTGCCAGTATTTCTGCCGGAGTGGATGTACGAGCCCAGTGATCCAGTCGCAATATTGCAAGACCCCGTGCAGCCAGTATGTTCTCGCTTGCAACAGTGTTTTCGAGCACGAATCGTGCCATGAGTCGACGGATCGGTTGGTCAGGATGATTTTAGCATCGGGGTAAGCATCCATGAGCTCTGGACCAAACGCCACGGCTGGAAGGTCACACACAGACTACTCCCCGTGTCTAGGTAAGCAAATTGGGAGGGATCTTTGCGTGCGATGAAAGGACTGACGCTGTACGTCCCCAACAACTGATCCCACTGCTTCTTCTCAAACGTGCCCACTCCATCATACTTTGCTTGGAACGCTTCGAGCCACATGGCACAGTCGCGTGGGTATTCGTTCATGGTCGTGCGCATATGATAGCATGGTCCAAACCCAAGTTGCTCCAGTGCCTTCTGCATCGCTGTGCGATGATTTAGCTAGGTTAGGCGATGCGCTGAGGGGAATTAGATACATGATGTTCCCGTACGAGGATAACCCAAGACCAGTACTTTCATGGGAGTGGTACGCTGTCGCAGGTGTGGGTCTTCATCTTTGATAGAGACCAAGAGGTCTGCAAATCGCTTGGACCCAAAGGTCATGGATGTCGGCTTTGCAGAACGGAGCGTGAGCGTGATATAGACGTTTTCTAGGATGCCATGCTCAAAATCAATTGTTGTTGTCCCTAGGCGATATATATAACGCTGGATAGAGCGAAATTGAATAGGACAAGGCTGTCGTACACGCCCAAATGATAGGGCAATATTTGCTGCCGTAGTTACTTCATGTCTAGTGAAGATTGATTGTGCTGGACATATGATGATACCGCTTGGGAGGCTTCTGTATGCTTCCCACAGAGAGGCTTGCAACGAGTCTTATTTCACGATATGTTGCGCTGGGAAAAAGACTTATTTTGTACCATTCCAGCCACCAGCAGCCACCTTACGTTCACCAGCTGAAGGCGAGGATAGCCGAGAAGCGACTCTACTAAGCTTTTTCGGCTATAATCAAAACAGACAAATTACTTTACATTACGGCTTGATACTCTATTCAAGGGTTTTTCAGTAGTATCTACCTCTATGGTTTTCCTTCTTTGATTCAATCTACCCACTTAGGTAGCTACCTGGCCAATCAAACAACTTCCGCCAGTCGTTCCCAGACCTATTCTGTTCATACGTGTAGACCTATTGTTGCAACGCTGTCGCCCAAATATTTCAACTGAACATTGTGGTGGTAGCACTACGGATATGTTTATTTCATGGACCAAGCGCATCCTGCTTTTCAATCTATTCATTTATCATGTGCAGCCTTACGCTTTCTTGTCAGTACGTCGGAAGTCCCAAATGACTTCGTTGGGCAAGCTAGGCATTGATCATGGATGATAGAGACCAGACATAATTGCGCCAACAGTTACAGTCCACATCAATCGACTAGATGCGGCGGACAACGATTTGCTGTTTCTAACAACCTGCCTCTCAGGCCATGATGGGCCTTACCTCTTTGACTTGCAAGGAGTGGGTTGGAGGAATGCAAACGTGCGGACTAGCTGACAGAATTGTAGAATCTGGTCTGGGTGGGTCACAGTCTTTTCAAGGAAGGATCAGAACCGGCCAACTATTCGGACCCTTCCTTGCGTCCACAAGTCCACAACCTCCACGTTGTTGAATATCAGGGTACTCCACATCTCGCCTGCAGCACGAAGGAATTCGACTCTCAGCTGCTGAATACCGGCGGGAGGAACCTCATCATGGATAGCCATTATGCAATTGTGGAAGAATTCGACAAGCCAGACGAATTCACAGAGTCGGATCCCCATGAGTTTGAACTAGTTGACAACGGCACCGCCATTCTTCGAACTGGGCGCATAAGACGCTCTTCAACTTCGCCGCTTTCCGAGAATGGAGTTGTTGGAGAGTCCATTTTTCAACTGGTGGACGTGTCCTCGAGAAAAATAGACTTCGAATGGCGTTCACTGAGTCATCTTCCAGAGAACGAGACTTGCCTCGGGGTTCCCCAGCTTGACTATCAGTGAGCATATCGAATATCAAGTCTGTTTCGAGAGACACTGACTTGCGACAGTCATATCAACAGCATAGAGAAGGACATCCAAGGCAACTATATCATGAATGGGTTTCATTTCTGCACTATTACCAAGATCAATGGAACAGACGGGTCGATTATCTGGCGTCTTGGAGGCGATAAAAATGACTTCAAGATGATCGATGACTATAATTTAATGCACATGCACCACGTTCGAATCCGAGACTTTGCTGATGTCAGACTACCGAGAGAGCTGGTTGGAAAAGTCTCTTCAGAAACGCACTTGGCTCTGTCAATCTTCGACAATGGCTTCTTTATCCACGGTGGGAGACCACCTACAGCGAAATCTTCGTCTGCTATCGTCGTTCTACTTGACCTTGACGCCATGACAGGACAAGTAATCGAACGATATACACAGCCAGAAGACAGGTTTGGAGTTTTATTCGGCAGCGTTCAATTCCTTGCAAACGGCGATCGATTCATCGGCTGGGGAGGACAGCGTGGCTTTTCACAATACAATCAAGACAATGAGCTTGTATTTCACGCCGAAATCGGCAGCCAGGCGAAGCCCACATGGAGTTACCGTACATTCAAGGGACCGTGGTCTGGACGCCCAACTACTCTGCCAGATCTGTATACTTACTCCTGGAATTGCTACTGGAACACAAGCATGTATGCCAGCTGGAATGGTGCGACTGATGTTGAATCATGGAGATTCTACGGCGGTCCTTCAGATGACGGTCCTTTTGAAGAAACGGCCTTTGTAGCTAAGGACGGGTTCGAGACCAGGACGATGGCTCCTGCCTTCGTCAATTATGCTTACGTCGAGGCGTTGCATGCAGACGGATCTATGCTTGGACGATCAATGACGGTGAAGACGAAGGTGCCAACCAGGGATTGGGCGCCGCGCTGCAGCGAGCTCCGTTGCTATGAGACGTTTGATTGGGCCAATTCGCAGTCGTGTGATGAGTATAGTATTGGAGTTTCGAGAGGCGCGTCTGGACAGTCTGTTTTAATATAGGAAAATCGATGTTCATAAATAGCACAGGCACAGTGGGAGACCAGAAGTACGCCCAAGGAATGCTTTAACCCCGATCTACAACAGTAACGAGAGATCATCTTGTATAAATTGCGTCTCTTTCAGCTTGAGGCACAAGGCCATCCGAAAGAGCCTTCTATGCCTTCAATTCTAGCTTAGGAAAGTAGATATGGAACGGTTTTGCACCTGATTCTCAACTACGTTATCTACGTAATAACGATTCCCTCACCCTGGACGTTGAAAGAAATACGTAATGGCTTCTGATAGGAATATAACGTAGCAATCAGCCAGCAGCTCGCCCACCTCGCGCATTCACTAGGCTCGCACGAGAATAAAGCGGCGCTCGCTCTAGACCTAATGAAGGCTGAGGTCGGGATTTTTGTCTTGGCATCAAAACTTACGAGTACGGCGATGAAACCAATTGCTGAATTCCACTTCCACCTTGTGTCTTGTAGCGGATATACCTCAGTTGCAGCTTGAATCAGGGTAAGCGTTCTCTTTCACAGTTCTATCAGTCCAGATCCCGTCATAGGAAGAAGAATGTATAACAAGAACCGTTGCGAATGACACTCCTTCGAGTGCATGGTCAAAAAATCCTAACTCTCTGATACGATCAAAAGCATCTATTGTTCAATCTCATAAGACCCAAGTTCCACACGCTAACATGCCGCAGTATGAGAATTCTGAGCTGCCTCTGTCCTGCTCTCCGCCCACACATTCCGCCAACTGCCCGAGCAGCCTACCTACGTGTCTACAGCGCCGCACAAGCTGAAAATGTTCCGCGGATACGAATAGGGAGTGGTGACCCGGAAAAGTGGCAGCACAAAGAACAATACCCTCGCATGAAGAAGCAGGACGCGGTCTTAGACTACCACACCTTTAAAGAGCGGTACAAGAATTTAGGTCCAGGGGAGTCAAAGCCCGACGATGAAGTGGTCGTGCGTGGTATGTCTGCATGCAAGTTGCGACTGGGTGTGGATTTGGCTCATGCTGCCAAGGAAGGATAATGTCGTTTCGGATTGCAGGCTCAAAGCTCGGGTTCCTTGACCTCTTCCAAGACAGTCGGTTTCTCCAGCTAGACACCCATCGATTGCAATGCATGCTTGACTATACTCACATAGCCCACACCGGCATGAAGCCGGGCCATTTCAAAGAGTTTTTAAGCCAACTTCACCGAGGGGATATATACAGTAAGCTGGCACTGATCTCTTGACTCATATCTTGATCTGACCTCTCTAGGTGTCAAGGGAATTCCTCACAGGACTCCACGAAATGAACTGTCTGTACTAGCGACAGATGTACCCCAGCTTCTCTCACCTTGCACGCAGCCTCTTCCCGATAATCTGTTGGACAAGGAAACAAGGATGCGTAACCGGCATGTGGACTTTCTTTTGAATCCGCAACTAGCAGATACCGTCCGGCTTCGATCAGAGATCACGAAATTTCTTCGTCAATGGTTGTCAGATGAAGGGCATACCGAAGTGCAGACTCCCATATTGGCCGACGCAGCAGGAGGTGCTGTGGCGAGACCATTTCACACGTCTGCGACAGAGTTTCAAGACCGCCGAATTGCACTTCGGATAGCACCCGAGTTATGGCTCAAAAGGATGATCTTGGGGGGGTTTGAGAGAGTATACGAGATTGGTCCATCCTTTCGCAACGAAGGTCAATACGCTTTTCCGACATAGTCTTGGACAGCACTAACACTTCCCAGGTATCGATCTCAGCCACAACCCTGAATTCACGACCTGCGAATTCTACAGAAGCTACGCTGATATAGAAGAATTGATTGATACAACTGAGCGCATGTTTCTTGGGCTGTCAAGGGTCGTCAATTCTGTCGTTCACACCGACTGTCGGGCGCTGGCTCCTCCTAAACATGATTTCAGTCCTCCACTGCCACGCCTGGACTTTATACCAGCCATCGAGGCAGCAATGGGCAAGCAACTGCCAGAATTAATATCGCCGGATGCCCAGGCTAAAATTCTCCTGCTGTTCAGCGAATGCAACATTCCTCTTCCGTCCTCGCCAACGTTACCACGTCTTCTCGACAAATTGTCCACACAATATCTCGAGCCTCAATGCTTCGAGCCCACATGGATCATCAACCACCCTGAATGCCTCTCGCCACTCTCAAAGTCCTTCATTCACCCAGATAACCATCAGCGCGTTTCAGCTCGAGCCGAGCTCTTTGTAAGGAATACCGAGCTAGTGAATTGCTACGAAGAAGAAAATTCGCCCACCGAGCAGCGGCGCAAGTTCGAAGATCAATTACAATACCATGAGGGAGACCCTGAGACAGGGATCGACGAGAACTATCTGCAGGCGCTAGAGTGGGGGTTACCTCCTACTGGAGGCTGGGGTTGCGGTATCGACAGGCTGTGTATGCTATTCTCCGGAAGCCACAGAATTGCTGACGTGCTTTCGTTTGGGACGCTGCGGAATGTTGTTGCGTTGCGAACGGATGGCAAAAAGACTTGAATCATGCACGAAGCTTGGCCAATGTTCTTATCAGCAGCTGAACTTTAGCCTTGATCCTTCTCAGCTATACCCCTCTGAAGGCCTGTCACAGCCTACCGGTCCATCGGCATGCTCAAAGTCTTGTGGTGTAAAGCCCCCTTCACTACGAAACGCTAAGCATCCATCTTGCCACCCTTTCAGACCTCCTCCCAGCTCAGCACCTTGCGCATCTAGCACCCACTCATCATGACCTTCAGGCAGGATGAGTACTGATGAGTTTGTGTTCGACCTTGTCTGCTGTCTCAATGGTTCCATAGGGAATGTTACAGAGAGCGATACGGCTGCCACTCCCGTAGGTATTGAGCAAAAAGCATAGCGCGGTTGGATCTGAAAGGGGTCTCCAACACCGAAACAGTGATCTTCAAGCATTCTATCTCTTTTCTGAGATCTAAAAGTTCTGAAGTCTATATTGTGTTTGGGCATGAGTAACAACTCCAGCACCGAGAATTTGACCCCACACTGCCAATTTCGCCTCTGCTGAATATCTTTGCGAGACCTACCGTCGTCAGGAGCGATTCCGCTCCCAGAACTCCGGCTGTACATAGTCCAGGACCCACGATCTGAGAGGGTTTCGATCATGTACATAAAACATCATTGATTCTGGAGCTGGCGTGAAGAGCTTCAAGCACAGCGAGAGGTCCGGCAGTCGAGGCGGCCAATTGCTGCTCCCACATTAGCAATCACCAGGTATTTACCTGCATGCGCATACATACACCTGAAAACAAACCGCTACGTCAAAAATTCTTCCTCCACTCCCACCCCCTCTCCTTCTCCTACCCTGCTGTCCTCTTCCTCTTCCACTCCCAATTTCGTCCCCACAACCACCCCATCCACGCTCCCAACCCACAGCCTCCTCCCAACCAGCCTACAACCCACCTCATTCATCCTCTGCAATCATTCCCCCGCACGACAACAGCCATAGATAACCTGATCCAAGAACAAAAAACAGCACCACCGTGACCCACCGCCAGGCCCACAAGCTGACCAACATCCATATAAAGACAGGCGTTGGGATACTAAAAATTAGATGTAGATAGACAGCAAGATAACCACTTAGCCTACTCAGCCACACACATAATACACCACCTGCACTCCATAGAGTCAGCATCCTATATTCCTCCAAGCCATGGGATCTCCATCCCAACCCTCAACACGGCACGGCACGTGCAGCAACCCCATCCATCCGTCCACAAACAAAGAAAATCCACTCCTTCAACCCCTAACCCCAGACCGCGCACCCGACACACCCTCACCTCCCCCGACAAACCCCCTTCC